>JAQLOL010000025.1:5144956-5161384 GCA_029783665.1 Naso thynnoides | reverse complement strand
GACAGGTAGATATAGATGTAGATGCTTTTTTAAAAAAAATTTATTATGTGTTTTTTTTTCTTGTTCTTTACATATCAGTCAATCAATAGGCAAATGTAAGAAATAGAAACAATTTCTGTAGCTACTGTTAGACTGATTATATGGGCCTGTCTGCTGTGTCAACATTTCCAGTTAGTTTCACTTGTGGATTTAACAGTCAGAAGTATTGAAGCCAAAGTAGCTGCAGCTGTAAACATATGGTAAATCAAAAGAGACACAACTTCTGGCTAGGTATGGCCAACCTCAGTTTATTTTACAGGTAAAGTGACTTACCTGTATGACATGTGTCTTCATTTCCATCTGCCTCAAACACAGGCCACCTGTGTTAGATTCAATACAATTTGTAAGTACTCGCTTTTACCAATTTTACAGAGGAGCAGCTGAAGGCAGCACAGTGGAGCCTGTCTGCCTTTGGTTTAAATGTTGAGGAGTAGCCGCCACCTTGTGGTCAAATTTTGTGGCTGCATTTGCAGCTGACGCCTGGAGTCCAGTTCACCCGGGAACCTTTTAGCTAAAGTAAAAGTTTAAATGTGCTAAATTTGCATCACCCCACCAATAAGAGAGTAGAGAGGACTCCACTCCAGTCTTAAAGAAACTGTGTGTGTGTGTGTGTGTGTGTGTGTGTATATATTACTAGCATTTCACACCAACTTTCTTGTAACACACCTGTGCAGTACCTGTTTTTTTTTCCATAGCAGACTCTTTTTTTGTTGACTTAACTTAGCAGTTGTCTGAGTTGGAAAAGCACAGGTGTTGCTAATATAATATTACCAATCGCTCTGCTTTATTAACATGTATGACAGTAAGAAAAGCAGCTCAGTGTAACGCTCATCAGTTTTGTCACTAAGACCTGTGTTTTTCTACTGAGACATGTCCAAATGTCTGCTGTGAAAAAGAACTATTGACACAACTTCAGACAAAGACCACAAGAACGAAATGACTTTTCGGAAGACTCACTACATACAAAATGGCCGAGCGTTTGTTAAGCTTTTCACACAAAATGTACAATTCTTTCCATGCTTTGTTTGGGCTCAACAGCTGTAAAGTAGGCCACTATCTGTCATGTTAAAGTGATGAGGGAAAAAGTTTAAGAGCAAAAGACAAGATTTCAGCTGTTATCTGTTTCTTTGGAAATAAAACATCCCGTCTTAGACTGAGACAAAGCTGACATTAATCTTTGGAGTCATCATTCATAATTTCCATTCATCTTGAAAACTCATTGTAACTGGCACAAATGCAAAATAAACATCTGTCTTTCTTTCATGTTGGCAGCAGCAGTAAATTTTCTGCCAAAAAAGCAGTTAATCTTTCCTACAGGGCACATTTGACTGTGAAGCAATTTATCATCCCCATCAGACTGATTTATTCTCACCAACACTGTCTGATAACCACCTACAGTGGAAGCGATCCATGTCAGCTGGCCTCCATGTGCATTTGCCTCAAAGGTGAAAAGCTGATCAACTTTTTAGAAGTGATTGATATGCATCATGTACATTTTTAGGCTATAAAATAAGTATGTTTAAGATGTGTTTTATGGCCTTTTCTTTACCCCTACTAGCAGACATAAAAGTGGTAACTGATGATTTTGTGGCAGAACAGCAAATGAGTTGTGGAGTTGTTGTGGGTAATTTAAATTTTCCAGTCAGCACTGTCTCAGAAAGTGGGCAGCAGTCACCTGCTACCTTTCAAGGGCTCACCCAAGGAGGTCCACATGACATGTAGGCAACACTGGGGGAATGTGCCCCCTCTCACAGCATGCCGAAGACGCAGGATGCTGAATTTAAACATGCAGACGGAGAAATGACTGCATGAAGGCAGATGTTTCCTATTTTCTCAAACAGTGCAGATTTGCAATTTTCAATCAATAAACTCAACTCAAGAAGAAACACGTGAAGGACAAGAAAAACACGCTGCCGTTGCCATCCCTTCTGCTCAATACACTATGTAAGATAATGACGGTTGGATGGATAATAATGAGAACAAATGACAAGGGCCATATATATATATATCACACACACACAGCGGACAACCTGGGCAGCACTGAGTAACATAGCTGCGCTGAGACTGAGCATTAATGGTTATCAAGGCTTTGATTTCAAACCATTTTCAATTTTTATAAGCTTCATATAAAAAAAGAGTACAAAGTAACATTTGGATGTTCACAACAAAGGATCTTGTTAACTTTGCTTAAAATCACAGGCCAATGAATTTAAATACTTGTAGCCTTCAGTAACAAACCACTTACACTGCTGCAATTTTATTTACCGAAAGAAGCTTCAGAAGACCATTTGGGCCTTTAAATGTTCAAACGATGAACATGCGTTACGAAGGCAACAGCTGATAGTTGGCTGAAATCAATGAGAGATTCATGTTACCAGCAGTGCACCCCCAATTCCCACGTCTATGCCTCCGTGGTGGTATGACCATCCACTGATGAAGACCAAGAGATGTGGTTGAAAGCCCAGAAAAACCTCAGAAATTGACCTTGACTTCATATTATTTTGTCAAGGATGAACTTCCATGTTCTGAGTTTGTCCTGTTTGACCCCTCAGCATCTCACCAGAAGCAGCTTATTTGGTCTTGCTTTGTTTAGTTAAATTATTTGCAAGCTATGGTGTTTTTTTTAGCCTCCTGACTCACCAGAGAAGAAAAAACATTTACCCTAGAAAAATTTCCTAGATTCCCGGTTGAGTCAAAGTTCACGATGGTGGTGTGTAGTTGGCTCAAAATCAATCACTTTAATTTCTCAAGCATCAGCTGTTTTTTTTTTCAATATTGTTCCTCCTGTCAGTCACAGCCATTTTCAGGGTTTTGGAAGAGATACAAGAATGTCAATGGTAACTTTTTTAAACAGAAAAAAACAAGACAGACAGAAATATGTGCAAGGCAAAGATTAAAAAACACATGGTATGAGGTGATTTTTTTTATTATTTATGTTACATATTAGGCGTCAACGCAGGGTTTACATGTACAAACGTAATTTCTCCAAAAATACATCAAACTGAACTTGGACTTGACTACTAATCAGAAAAAGAAGACCACCTCTCCCAAAATAAACAATGTACTTCTGTGTTGATGTCTTTATTTCCTCCTATTTTGCTTGAAACTAATCAGTTTGACTTCCATCTAGAGAACAACCTATAACAAGCACTTGACGGGTATAGACATACCATAGAAAACACACAAATACATTCATCACCATCGCCTAGAAAGGTTCAACACACCCCTTCCTAATAAACAACAGTCCAATACTCACTAAGGAGGATGAAGATCACAACGCAACATCATCTCACTGGCCTGAAATGTACGCAAACGTGCAGGAAATGCTGCAACAGAGAGGTCAGTGTTTAACGAAATCTGCATTGGTTTGATTATAACAGTATAAATGCTGTTTGTCTTTTGCTTTCTCAAATCAACCTGTAATAGTCTTCAAAGAATAACGTATAAATGTATATGTTGTGTACGTTTCATGGCAACAGATTGCTGAAATAAACCTCTGTATAAAATATAAAACTCTGAAACTTACACCACAGTATTTTAGAATTGTGTAACCTGTTTGCACAAAGATAAAATCCAACTTCAGCACCTCTCTCGAGTCTTTAAACACACGTGACAAGAAGGACACGATCAATTTCCTTAAAGGTACCATAAGTCCCATTGTAGCACAAATTACTGTATGATTCCTTTGTAGAGGTCAAATATAATATGTGCTGTAGGAACAGACTCTATTTGAAAGCCTGATACAGTAGTATAACAGTATTTGCTATGGTAGTACCAAGGATAGTCAATAACACAAGATCCTCCACTGTACGCTGCGCCAGTGGTGTGAAATAGTACATACACTTCCTTTCTCCTAAGTGGGCGGAGTCACATCTCCAATGGAGACAGTTAGGAGCCACCATCCCTCCGCCTTGTCTGGAAGTGTTATAATGCCACGTGAATGGATTAACGCAGATGAATTTTGCATCACATATTTGTTTAAGTTTTAATTTCTAATTCATGGTTTTACCTATAAGACCATTTAAATGTCCATTTATCACCGTTGTGATGAAAGGCGGGAAGCGCTGGTTCCCAAATCTCGCGAAAATGTGTTTCTGAGACAGAGACAGGTCTTAAACAAAGTTAAATTTCTCCTCATTTGTGTGTCTAAAAATGCCATTTTTGTGTCAGAACGTTCGGAAGATGCATGTCTTGAGAAAAATGGGTCCAGTATGTATCTTGGTGACGATGGGGGGAAAGAATTGTTCGTAATCTGTGATCGTGTTCATTTCTCCCTTAAGAATAAATGGACTAAAGACTGCTTCCTGTCTCCTAAAGGGGCGGGGCCATGGCGAAACCCATGTGACACTGATACAGGAAATGAACGGTCAGTGAGAGGTCTCAATTTCTATTTACCATCTCTGGAAGTACCAAAGGCATTGTGATTGTTGCAGTAGTTGTGCTGGGGGGGGGGGCAGCTGCAACATGATTGCAATGGCTGCAGTTTAATCATTTGGATCTTCTTCATCTGTTGCTAAAACTGTTTTTTTTTTTTTTTTTTTTTTGCCACTTACAGGCTGCAGTTGTTCCAAGAGACCTCAGGGGAGAGCCAAGGCGCCGCTCCCCTCTTAGGTGATCTACTGAAACAGTTACTGAAGTTTTGATAAGTACCAATAATTTGCATAACAAAATGTTTTAAAATAGAGCCTGTCTGAATTCCCCAAGTTACAGAACAAGTCAAATGATTTGAAGCAGATTTTTTTAGCCACATTTTATTAAGTGAGGATTTTTACTGTAATTAGTGCTAAAACGTTACATACAGCACATTTGAATGCTGTGTTTTACGTTTTAGATTTAAGACTTAGTTCAAGCACAAGTTCAAGTTCAGACATTCGTACAGCTGATTTGCACTTTGCAACCTGGCACTTTATTCATTGCTGTTTTACTGTTTATAACCTGGATAATTTAATTTAAATTTAATTATAGATCACCTTTTGGCTCTGTCTGTAAAGATTTATTGTTTTTTAATGCCTTGTGTGCTGCTCTGCTTTTTTCTTTAAACAAGCAGTAGTGTCTGCTTACATGCACAGTTTTTAGGAGTTGGGTTTTTTTTTTCATTTCACTGCTGTTGTACATGTACATGTACAATTATGCACGTGACACGTGATGATGCATTCAAATGGAATCAGGCAGACGGCAGACGGAAGACAGCGGGAGACAACCTCCTGGCCGGAAAACACAAACAGCCCGACGGAATGGAAGGACGGCAAAACAAAACACCCACGAGGATGTGATGCAACGGTGATGTCATATTGTTTACAAAGAATGGAATAAAATTATTTCTATTGCAGATTTAAAAAAATCAAAGTTGAATTCCCTCCAAAATATTATGTTTTTGAGGACAGTCAGCTTTGTGCTGATTGCCTTCCATGTATCAGATTTTCGTGTGACATCTCGACAGGTATTCAGACTGTAATAAAAACGGCTCTGGTTACTATTGCACCAAAATAACCACTTTGTTATTGTCAAGATCAGACATTTCTCCTTGCCTGAGGAATCTGAGGATTAACGTATATCCGGTTGTAAATTCTGTTGTGGAGGATGGCAAAAAGTAAAAATATTTTTACATTTGACTGCAATGGTGTCTGCCGTTATCGCTGCCAGCATTCTCTGGCGGCCTCATCAAATTTTACTGTCCTGCTCTCATCCACTTAAATAACATCCGGTTTGCCGTTTAACGTCTGCCTGATTCCATGTGGATGCAGCATAAATGCCTTCAACATAAACTTGAACTTGAACTGTTAGACCCTGGAAGATTTTATGAGCTTGAGTTAGGCGTTGGGCCTATCAGTGTCTTTTCTTTACCTGTACTGTTATTTTGAACACAAAGATTTAACTCCCTCCGTCATGAAACTGAACAGCAGCGGGCTGGCAGGACCTTCGGCTCATCTTTATGGCGTTTAACACTCTTAAAAAACAAAAAGAAACACGTCCTTTCAAAGTAAGTGCCATTCTGGATATTCCCAACGGACAAGACATAACGTATATATTTCTTTTTTGTTGCTTGTTTGGAATGTACAGTAACATCACAGTCTGCTCTGATTAAAAAACTCTACTTCGACATTATAACTGGTCCGTGTTTACCCATGTAGTTGTAACTTACAACCTGACGAAGAGCAAACCTCTCATTTAGCGGCCTCGCTCATCTATCTGTCGTCTGATTGGTCGACTCAGGCCAGGTTGACCAATTGGCAGGTACACAACCCATATAGGCACTATGCAACCACGTCAAAAAAATAAAATAAAGTCATTTATCATAGCAATATATTGTGAATATATAATTCTATCTATAAAACAAAAGCCCTCTTGTGGCTCCTATTTCTAATACGTACAGCAGTCTAAATGTAAATTATGACAAATTCTAACATAACAAATAAGTAACCCCGTAGTAACGTGTATACAATCTCTTATTAACATACTGCGATGAGAGAAGATACCAAAACCTCCAGAGAATTTGTTGTTTGTGAAGAAGCCGGACAAGCTGGAGCAGATGAAAGGGCTGAGAGAGGAAGAGGAGGCCCTCAACCCCGACTGTCAAAGTGCCCTGAAGCAAGGCATTCAACTACCATCTGTGTGGCCCAGAGTTCTGTAACAGAGTGGCTGTGCCACTCCGCTTCCTCCTTGCTGAAAAAAGGTTACTGTTTTTTCATGAGCAGCCAGTAGCCGCCACCCAGCTGTCATCAGGCCTCTCGCTGATGACGGACCATCCATCACTGTCAGGTTCTGTGCTAATTTTCTCACTGAACTCTGTGTGAACATTAACCATCAACTGATAAATGAGCAATTATTAAAAGAAAAGGCCCATAAAAGTGTGGTGTTGACCACCGGCTTTTTGGCTAACTTATCTATTTGATATCTACATGAAACGCCACAAGGACTTATTTTATTACCTTGAAGAAGAACAAATGAGTCAAACATTGAGCTTTCTCTTTATTTGAAGCACCAAACACTTTGTTGTTCGGGTCAGATTATTTAGATGAGATGCCGAGGTTGTATTTGGGGTGAATTTGGTTTGAAAAGAGAACAGGCTACAGATAATGTTTCAACAGCACTTAAATGATCAGAATTCAATGCAAAGTAGACTGGAGCGACACGTTAACATGTAGTAATGGAAATGCTGAAAAAGCTCCAACGAAACGTTCACATTTAAGTGTTGTTTGTTTTTAACCTTGACCTCTTTACATCATTTGGCCAGCAAATCTTCATTGATTTCATCTTGCTTTTTCAACGTTATGCCAATATTCCTTTTTTTTGTTTTTTGCCAAAAGTTGGGTGAAAGGATTAAATTAATTTAAATGTAAAGACACAGCCAGGAGACAATGAGCTTGGCTCATGCTGCATCTCACTGACCTTGGAAGTCGGTGCTAGAAATGACTTTGCACACATGTTGACTGTAATGTTGACCATAACAAGTCAGACAACTAAGGCTGTATTCAGACTAAATTAGGTGATCGGGTGTAAAGATTTTCAGGATTTCTCCCTCGTTTGAATGATGCCCGTCTGCTTTGGCTGTGGAGAAAAAACACAGCTGACTGCGTCAATAAAGGTTTAAATCAGCATAACTTTTTTTTGCTACGCTGCAGCAGCCGATCATGTGAAGGGGTCATCTTCCAGCAATCCACCGCCACCCATGGATTAGGGAAGGAATAGAGGACACAACATCACACAGTGGTTCCTGTTATGTTAGTTAAAGGGGTTCCCAAACTTTTCAGCCCACGGCCCCCAAAATAACGGTGCCAGAGACTGGGGACCCCTATCGACCCTGGAGGTGGTATATAATGTTGTACACAGTTGCGTAAACTCACTATTAGGTCTACGTGGGCATCAATACAACACAAAAGAACAACAGCCCAATCGCCATAATATTATTTTTAAGAAAGAATATAACCAGAATTTGTACAATAATGGGTTAAATATGCAATTATAATTTTTTGTTTTGTTTTCTTTGTTTTTGTTTTTTGGAAGGCATCTCATGGCCCCCCTCTCTGTGTCTTGCAGCCTCCCAGGGGGTCCGGCCCCCACTTTGGGCACCACTGGTGTAAAACACACAAACACAGTTCTGTCAGCAGCACTGTTATAGAGATGATGTTCTTAAACTGAACTGACACTGCGGTACACTTTCCCCAGCTGGTTGCTTGGTTGGTATCTGTATACAACACATGTCGGACATTCGGCACCGCAAATTTACCCATATAGCACCATTCAGACACAAGGCCATTCAAAGTGGTTTGCAGGTGCTTTACAGAGGCTTTAAAGCTAATATGTTGAGACTGCTCCTGTCGCTGGATCAGTGGTTAGCGCTGTTGCCTCGCAGCAAGAAGGTCGTGGGTTTGATACCCTTGACCTTTTTGTGTGGAGTTTACATGTCCCCCTCGTGTCCGTGTGGGTTCCCTGCTGGTACCCCAGTTTCCTCCCACTGTCCAAACACATGCAGGTTAGCTGCTGACTCTAAATTGCCCAAAGGTATGAACGTGAGCGTGAATGGTTGTTTGTCTCTATATATCAGCCCTGTGACTTGTCCTGGGTGAAACCCACCCATGCCCAGTGTCAGCTGGGATCAGCTCCAGTCCCCCACCCCTGCAAAGAATAAGTGGTCACAGATAATGAATGAACAAATGGATGCTCTTGTCCTCTTTTGCCGGTTTTGTACAGTCTTTGATTGATGGCCGGGCTGTAAGCAGTGCAAACACAGGCAGTGAGATCGGTTGAACGTGGGACGGTTCTGGGCCATTCTCCTCTACTTTCTTTTTTACAATGAGTTGTATATTTTTGTTTTGTTTTTATATGTGAAAATTAAAAAAATGAAATGAAATGACAATAATGCACCATGAATCTTGTGCTGAATGCCATTGAATCTCAGAGAAGACTCGACGACCAAACAGCGACAATCTCATTACGAGCTCTGGTTTGTATTTTGTGTTGTTTTGTAAATACAGCAGTCGGGTTTTTAAAAACGGCGTTTGCCTGCGCTGGCTCCAAAGTTCAACGAATTAACATACACTTATTCTACTACAGTTCTTGTTGTGCTGCAAAAGTCCGTACTCGTGGGAGCAAATAAAGTTCCTCAAACTGTAGATCTTAAAGCTATAATAATTCACAGTTTCTGCAGTGCGAATGCCATAAAATGGGAGGTTCTTAGACCAAAGTTCCTAGAACTACGAAATGGTTCCCGTGGTCTGAAAACACCCAAGGTCGCTGCACACGTTCCTGGAGCAGAGGCTGGACCTGTTAATGCCTCTGTGGCCCACAGGCATAAATCCCTCTTGGCTCTCCATCAGTGGCTCTCTTGGATGAGTGGTGAGAGGTTTCCATTTTAAACAACCAGGTCCAGTGGATGGTTTTATTCATGATATATGCGTCCAGGGAGTTGAAAATGTACTTTAAATGTATCTGTATCATCTGCATCTTTAATACGGTCCCAGTGCTGAACGTGGCTCTAGTTTTCATTTCTTCTCCTCATGGCAGCGCAGAGTTCAGCTCTGTAGAAATTAAATAGATTTTTTTTTTAAGCTGAATTTATATTTTTAAACACGTAGTAGTTGTGATTTTGTAAATTAAATCCTTGTGAGATCAGCTTTGCTAGTAAATGAAAAGGGATGACTTACGCCTGTGCCTTCGAAAGCCAAGAATAATCCACCAATGATCCTCCTCGAATCACTTTTCTCGGTCCCCTCAGAGTAAATGTCCGGCTACACGAACATCTCCCCATACTCAGCTATAGTGTCAGGACGTAAAAAGCCCCTCAAGTTATGAATATTCAATATTTTCTTACCTTGCTGAATATTCTGGGGGTGTTGATCCTTGTCTTGGATGCTGAATGCATTAGAGGGCACTAGATTAATTATAAAACAGGTGCAGAGAGCGTTGAAGGCAGTAAAAATAGAGAGCGTCAGCTCGTAACCTGTCAGGAAGGACCACTCGCATGTCCATAAAGTCCAGTCCAGTCCAGTCCATAAAGGAAGTCAGTAAGTCTTCACCAGACCTGCTGTGGTTACATGTTTGAATCATCCAAAACGTCTTTCGAGTCAGTCTCAAAGTCACACGCACACGTTTTCCTCTTCCCATTTCATCTTTCACAGCCGACTGTGGGGACTTTTCTAGGCGAGAACATTTACGATCACAAATAAGGGGTCAGTCATTTCAATTATATTTGATTTGCATTTTTGATTCAATTTATTTTTTAAATTTTTTTCAAAAGGCCAATTCAGGCAAGAACTCAGCTCCCAGTGTCACTTACTGGTCAAATTCCATGGTAATCCTTAAAAAAAGGTAGATATCTTGAGATAAGAAGAAAATTTATGACGCAGAGAATTTTTTTTTTTTTTTACAAAATCAAAAGATAATTATGTAAAACTTAAAAGTGAGTATCTGATTCATTTAATTACACCTGATTTGAGTCTTTAAGTCACTGTCATGACTGTCAGGGAGGATCATAAGTGAACTTTGACTGGAAAACAGTCTGATGCGTTGTTCAGTAAAAGGTACTTGTGATTTAAATTTCATGCTAAAGTTGTGATGACATCATTTATGCACGCTGGCGTTGAAGTCCGGAGGCCTGTACGTGACCTGGATCTCTTTGCATTATCCGGCTTCACTAAACCTAACAGAAGCCATCCAGCTGAGCGGGTCACACGAAGCTGGTTCTAAATTAACTCAGGCTTTCCTAACTTACACGTCAGGGTGTTCACGTAGAAGAGGCGGAGTTTGCAGCATCGGACCAATCACAGACATGGACTGAGCAGTTAGTAGCAGCGGAGTGGCATATTTTACAAACCAGGAGCAAACTAGTTCAGACGAACAGCAAATGTAGCCGTCAGACACAGGAAGGTCAGGAAAACAAATCGCTGACTGTGTAAATGCATAAAACATTTAATATCAATGTGAAGATGATCATAGAAACAAACACACGTGTGTTTCGCAATGGGCTACGAAAGCACAACTTTGTTCAAACTTTTATTTTAGACTCGGGGTTCAAACAGACTTTGGGGTAATTAAAAATAAACATATAATATAATTCAAAGCGGTAAGCAGGGTTAACGTTGATATCCTGAAGTTCAAATAGAGAAATGCTTTGGTGCTTCATTCATTCTCTGCGGCGAGCAGTTTAATGCAACACTATGTAACTTTGACTGCGACCCACTGCTTCAAAAAACAAAACTAAATGATGCCCATTAAGACATCGCACAAAACAGCAACTTTAGTCAAATCAGGTCATATTTTGCGTAGAAATGTCTGCTGGTTTTCCCTCTGATGTTCGACGACTGCTCTGTCTGTCTGCAGACTTTTATTTTAGCAGAGCTGTCACCAGCACCTGGTTTTACTCAAATTGTTGTTTTATGCAACGTATGAACATGTATCGTTACGTTTCGTTTTTCGAAGCTGTGGGTCTTGAACTTAAATACTGTTGCTTTAAGAAGCTTAGACAAATTTAATGAGGTTTGTCCTGTGAACTCACTTTCTATCCTCAGAGACTCTCATGATCGGCGCTCTGAGCTCCACGGGATCCTTTATGAATAGTGATGTCATTATCTAAGAGAACTGATTGATGTGATTGGTCAGTGGGCGGGGCGTTTATACCCGCTGATTTCTCATCTTATACATTATCTGCTCTGGAGCAGGTTAGGCTTTCAGCATCTGTTACCACGGCGATATAGCCCTGTAAGAAGTAATGCCCCCTCGTAGAACTGAAAACCCAGAGTGACACCTGAAGTTACCCGGGTAAGCATGAATCCATCTTCGTAGCACAGGCCCCTGATCTCCGACAAACAATTTACAACAGAAAAGGAAACGCACTTTTTTTTGGAGATGATTGCGATTTTGTAAAAATTTTGCAAGCACAGCTGTTCTCAGCTTCAGCACATGATGTGTATCTGTTGACCTGCGTCTCAGTCAACACGACTGCCCAGTTCTTGTTGTTGATAAAGGTCTCAAACACGACCAGGAACAGGTTTATTAACGTAGGTGGGGCCAAACTGGGGGCAGCTGACACAGCAGAGTCCTCCTTGTCTCTGAGAGGCTGATCTCATTGAATTAAACGTCCAGCAACTTGTTTGAGCCGTAGATACTAGAAACGAGACGACTTTCTTTCAGTGACAGTCTCTAAGCTTCACTCTGTTTCTTTAACGTGGCGAGAGGTAGAAAATGATCGTTCATAGTAAACCACGTCTGTTCCGGTAAAGTATGTGCTGACTGTGGAACGCTAGATCGCACGTGTTTCTTTTTACCTCTTGCTGAACGTGACCACTGTGACAACTACCTACAACCCCCCAGCTCCACATCTGCATCGGATAGATTAGATTGAATGCAGATGCAGTGCCTTTGGTCTTGCACCATGCTCAGAACACAGATGAACAGTAAATCTACGATAATGCTCATTATCCTCCAGTGGGTTCTTAAAAAACCTTAGTAAGTTAACCTTTGGGTAGAAATGAATTTAAAGTCCCAGTCAGTCACGATGTACAACAAGATCTGTCACACCGGGCCATGTTGCCTCTCAGTCAGTCCACATGTTTGTGGTCAACCTTCCACCCTGAGCATATTAGGTACAAGCAGAGCAGTTGTTTCACAGTTGCTGGTTGACGACAACAATTTGAATTCAGCTTTTTATCTTTAATATCCGTATTTTGAAGGCTACTGACTGCCCCCAGTGTAAGTAAGTTAATTAACACATTCATATAAATCTCTTTGCAAAGCTCAAGCCATGTTCATTTTTATGTTTATGTCTTAAAACCATACACGACGTGGAATTAAAGTTTACATAAAACAGCATTTTGGGACTATCTAACTTTTGCAGTCTGATGTTTTTCCGGCATTAACAGGTTATACAGGCCTGTTAAGAGGAATTTGGTTTGACCACTTGAAAATGTGACGCATCATGAGAAACATGGAGTATTACAGTGTTACAATGAGCGATACGGTTCAAATGTATGTTGTAATGATAATATTGGCTGAAACTGCTATGGGCAAGATGGTGAAAGTCTTTGTAACAGGAAGACAATGTGTGATAGATCTAGAAATTACATTTTTTAAATTTCAGGTTGGCTTTAAATGTGATACCACAACGTATGACCGTTGGTGCTTTTGGTTTAGTTCTAAGAGCCCCTCATTTTATTGCATTTGCACCTCAGGAACCGTGAACGATTACAGTTCTTAGAACTCCAGGGTGGATACTTGCCAAGCACGCGAGGACTGAAGTAAGCGTGCGTTGATTGGTTGAACTCAGGAGCCAGTGCTGGAAACCAGCGTTTTAAAAACCTGAACAGCTGCATTAACAAGACACAAACCAGAGCTCACCACAAGATCATCGTCATTTAGTTTTTGTATCGTCTCTGAAATTTAATGCCGTTCAATTTAAGACTCATGGTACTTTATCGACACGTACTAGACAAAAGCGTGTAGCCTTCATTTGTTGTGTTGTAGAAAAGTGACGTTAGAGTACCAACTGCCGGCCAGTTTATGTAGCTTGGGGGTGTGAATACCAACAGAGTAAAAGCTCTTAAAGGTGTTTAGTCTCCCAGGAACTCTCCAGTGGACACTTCCTCTCCAATAGTTCCTGGAAATGTTCAGCCGAAAACGCCTCATGTGACCATGACAAGCAGCTCCATGAACTGTGCGACAGCACAGCTCGGCAGCAAAGACTAAACTTCACTTCTCTCTCTTTTATCTTATTTTACTACTTAGGACAGTCATCCTCCATCATGCTTAGGTCAAGGTAAAAGGTAAAGGTAAGGTCTGATGCTGCTGGGGTGTGGAAAAATTAACTATTAACACACACACACACCACGTGTGTGTAATGCGTGCTTGTGTGTGTTAAAGTTCTGTGTTAAAGTGTGTTAAAGTTCTTCTTTGCCAGTCCAAAGTGATGAGCCACTAACAACCAAAACACATATGTGCCAGTCAGGGGTGAGGTCATTTTGGTAAACCTAAATATAGCCCTTGTGTCAGCAGCGAGCGCACTGGATGAATAATTGTGGGGGCCTGCAGGAGATAATGATTCTGCAGCATGCCAGTGTGAGAAAAACCGTCCCAGCTCCCTCAGAGAGTGACAAGACACGTCCCCTCAGATTCCAGGGACAGAGGACACAGAGACCTGGAGAAACTGGTGATGCTCAATACACGTCATGAACAAATATATGTTTATATTTATACTGTATATGTATGTATGGACGGACGGGTGGATGGAGATAATTATTACTGCGTATGATTGTCAGACAGCAGAGACTGCAGATTACTTGCATTTGATGATTTAATCAGAGTGTTGAACTGTGAATCATCAGGGCGATTTCTGTCTGCTTCACAGGTTGAAAGGTGCTCAGTGCTCTGTGTACCGTCTACTTATTGGATTTGGCACCGTTAATAAATAATGAAAAAACTGAAAATACAAATTCAACGATGTCAACATAATTGGCCGAAAAAGAGTTGTGCTAAAAAAAAAATGGATCTGGTGATATATTGTGAGATTTATTTTCATGATATCTGTGTCCATTTCCAGCTCCAAAAATTGATATTTTTAAAAAAGATATAAATAAATAAATAAATTAAAAAATAAAAGAAATTCATGTTTTAAACTGGTTGTGAACTACAACCTCCTCTTGTTTTAGTGTGTCCTTTCCAGTTCAATTGCAAGAGTTCGTTTAAATTGCACTATTCATTTGGATGTTATGGCAGCTACATCAGTGTTTAGTAATTTGTCAATAAAATAAATCAAAAAGAAAACTTTGAATTAAATTGTTTGGACTTAATTTGTCAGCTGAGTTATCGATACAATGTGATGATGTATTAAAACCACGCTGATCGTTCACAGCAACTTGCATTTAAGCTGTTTTTACATTTTCAGTGAACTGTATGGAATATCGCAATTGTATCACAACGTATGGTGATAAATCATATCATGGCCAAGGTTATTATCTTTAAAACGAACAAACTGTATTGAAGGTTTACAAAAATAAAATTATAGAGAAAATAACCTTTGTACTTATTTCTGACTTAGTATTTTGAGTTGATATTGAATCAGTCTTTTAGGATCTACATTCCTCCATCACCCAAAGACTAAAAATAACACTTAAACGTATGAAAACTCAACTACAACCAAGCATTACCAATAAACAAAAATTTAACCACAAAACCTGCTTTAAAAACAGATTGAAACTAAACTGATGTTGAAAAATAAAAAGTAAAAAAAAATGAAATTAAAACTAATAAAAATTCCAAAACTATCATAACCTTGATCGTGGCCTGTGTATCGTGATGCGAATCGTATTGTGAAGTCCTGATTCATAATAAAAAGAAACAGCGCCAACAAACCTCACGACAGTTTCAGAGGTCAAAGGCTACAATCGAGGTGTGACCACTTTGGCCGAGGTAGGCCGCAAAGCATCAAACGAGAACGCCTTGGTGGAAAGAGTTTGAACCGTGACCACGTTCCTTCTGTCACCTCAGACGTGGTCTAATTTTTGTAATTTGATAAGACTTCCAGAGAATACCGTAAACCAACGTAATAGTAGATCTGAGGCCGAGATGCAGACAGTACCATCAAGCTGACAAACGGACGGTACAGACAGTGTGCTGCTCACTTTCCACGTTTAATCACTTTGTTTCTCAGCGCAGAAACAGCATCCTCAGTGGAATGAGAAAATTCCATGTAATCAAATAAGCAAGATGGAGAGAGGAAAAACTGAAGGAGATCTGGGTGAGGCAGAGGGGATGTGTTGCGTGTGAAGTGACTTAGGGGGAATCAAGCCCTGCTTATCCGGACACACAGAGGAGTGTTTACCTTGGAGGAGAGAGGGGGGGGGGATGCTGAGGACAAACCCTAAGGCCAGTGCTCACTGAGCCATGAAGGCAGGGCCAGCCACTGTTGTTTTTGGACAAATCAAGCCGCTGCTCTCTGTCCTTTTCAACATGCTCTTTCCTGTTTGGACCTAAATGGAAAGCACTCCAGCGCTCTCTCCCTCTCTTTGTCATTGTCTCTCTATCTTTTTGTGTCTTTGTGTGTGTGTGTGTGTGTGTGCACCACAAGATTTTATCGAGAGAGAGCCAACTCTCAGCTGATTTTCTTGTGTTGTGTTGCAGCTGATTCTGCACGAACACGCAGCTCTTTGCAGGGTGAAGCTGTAGTATTAACCAAATACTCTGACGGCCAGATCACACCGGGTGCTTGTGCGCCTCGTTCCAGCTGTGCCACAAACACGCAGGTAAATCATGGCCACTCTAGTCAACACTTATGATCCCACCGGTTGTGCCACAGCGCCCTGACTAGACAGAGACCCCCAGAAGCAGTTTCCAGCCGGCTCTGCAAAGTAGAGCTGGGCGATATGGCAAAAATGTTGTATATACAAGTTTTTTCATGGC
>JAQLOL010000025.1:5131397-5144856 GCA_029783665.1 Naso thynnoides | reverse complement strand
TTTTAAGAAAGAATATAACCAGAATTTGTACAATAATGGGTTAAATATGCAATTATAATTTTTTGTTTTGTTTTGTTCATTTTTGTTTTTTGGAAGGCATCTCACGGCCCCCCTCTCTGTGTCTTGTGGCCCCCAGGGGGGCCCCAGCCCCCACTTTGGGAACCACTGAGTTAAATGACACTCACATTACTGGACAGCCCTGCGGCATTTCTCTGCACCACCTGATTTGGTCTGAGTACAGCCTAAGAAGTCGGGTTTGTTCAAACCAGGTTGGCAGTAACATTAAATGTTAGGGTTAGATTGATGACACTGCATTACCGATATTTTGAGGCAATTACTGCAGATAGATAGAAATTGAATGGATATTAATTGGATTGAATTGGATTGAATTGGATTGGATTCAACTGAATTGGATTGAATTGGATTTAATGAGACACAAACAGGGTTAGTGTTAGGTTAACAAGATTAATGTTCCTATGAATTTTGTATCACTAAGCTTTCACTACTGTTGATGCTGGGAGTGTTGGATCTTGAGGTCAGTGTTGGTGATTTGGCTCAGAAATCAGAATTCAGAGGTGTTCAAGTTGAAATTTCTGACTGATGCTGCATTCACCTGGAGTCAGGCCCACGGTAGACGGTAGACGGCAGACGGCGGGAGACACCTTGTGAACGGTCTGACAGATAGGAAGGACGGCAAAACGGAACACCCATGATGATATGTTGCTACGGTGATGTCGTACTGTTTACAAAGAATCAATTAAATTTATTTAATGACATTATTTCGTTTTCGACATTATTTTATGTGCGCTAAGTAGAGGAGTTATGCATGTAGCTGTAAAATGCAGCATTCTCTTCATTTTCCATTGCAAACTTCAAACAAAAGTTAAATTCCCTCTAAAACATTATATTTTTCAGAAAAATTAGCTTTGTGCTGATGGCCCTCCATGTATCAGCTTTTCATGTGACATCTCTGTAGGTTTTCAGGCTGTGGTAAATACAACTCCAGGTACTACTGCACCAAAATAATCACCTTTTCTTTGACGAGATCGGACATGTTTGCGCCTTGTGCGATGCATTTGAGGAGTTACCTAACATCTGGTTGTACATTCCGCTGCAGAGGACAGCTAAAAGTTCAAATATTTTAACTTTTGATGGCACTGACGTCTGCCGGCAACATTGCCAGAATTCTCTGTCAGCCTCATCAAGTCTTACCATCTTGCTCTCATCCACTTAAATGATTTCCAGTTTGCCGTTTAACTGAACCCGATTCCATATGAATGCAGCATTAAAATCTGGAAATTCAAATTTTCCAGCTCTAGTGGAATGCACAAACTTTTTTTTTTTTTACCTCCTCCTTGACCAGCACATGACTGCAAAACTAACCCTCATTAATGTGTGATTGTTTGAGGTGCTGGAAGGCAGATCTTGTCCTTTAAGCAGAACTGGGTGAGCTGTTTCCTCCTGCTCAGAGTCCTGCTGCTAGGCTTACAGTCTCAGGCTCTATGTGCATATTTACCACACAGATACGAGACAGGTATCAATCTAAGCTAACTCTCAGTAAGGAGACAAATAAGAGTGTTGAACTACGTCCTTAAATTAGCTGCATGTTGTCTAAATACAGTGGAACTTTACTGTTAAATTAACAGAAAATTAAATTACTTAAAAAATGTAATAAATGCAGTAAGTATCATATTAAATAATTCTTTCAGATCAAATAATATTCACTTGTTTTCACTATTACTAAGCAGTGAAAAAGCAGTAATCTGTCTTTTCTGAATTCCTCGTACTGTAGCTTGTCTTCAGTACACTGAGATGTGAGCACATTTAAAGACATATTCTTCTTCGTGTGGCTCAAAGATTAAAAAAATCAACAGGAGGTTTAATTATCTTCCCTCATCACTGTAAAACATGATAAATGCAAAGGCATATTCCAAAGTTAACAGTACAAATATCAGAGAAACACTAGCAAAGAGGGACATTTATAACGAGTAGTGAGCTATAATGATGTAGAATAGAGGTGTTATCATAAGAGCAACCTGGATTTGCAATGTGTTGGGATTTTTTTTTTTTCTGTTTTGTTTGTACTCTAACACTGCCACATATTACATACACAGTATTCCTGTGGCAGCTGCAAAACAGTCATTTTGTCTTGTGTTTGCTCTCGTTGTGTCAGTACAAACTCACGTTTTCCCATTCCACAAGGTACTGCACCTTCCCGTCTGGCGTGACGCGTCTCGCCAAGATCCTCACTGCCTCCCCACCTCCCCAGCTCCTGGCCACTGTCCCATCCCCTCCCCCGACTACCACCCCCCCTCCTCCGCCGACACCAGCTCCGCCTCCTCCGCCTGTGCCGCCACCTCCACCCATGCCTGGCTGGTAAGGAGGCAGATCACGTAGGATGAGGGGCTCCAGCTGCTTCTGCCCCGGCTGGTGTTGGTGGTTGTGTTGGTGGCTGTGTTGGTGGCTGTGTTGGTGGCTGTGATGGTGCTGGTGGAGGTGGTGGTGGTGGTGGTGATGGCTGCCATTGGAGTTGAGGGGGTACGGGAAGCAAGGTGGAGGTAACCTGCAGGTGTCTTCCATGCTAAAAAAAAAAACAGAGATGAGCACAGAGGCTGATTCATCTGTGAGTGGCTCATTTAATAAGAGACAAATGGCAACACTGTTTTTTAATCAGAGGGAATTTAAAGATTTGCTGCAAATACACTATTGAAACGATTAGCCTTGAAACATATATAGCCTTGATTATTTGTTTTTCATCACTGTCATTTCATCACTGTCAACATAAAGTAGATGCAATACTTCACATTGAAAATTTACTTGAACAAGTATTTCACCGCTGAAAGGCCAAATGATGCAATTTTTTTTAAATTGGTGCTGCATGACAAAAATAAACACAGAAAATGGCTGTTTTTCCTCTTTTGCTCAAGAGTTTAAAAAAAAATACTACAACAACCAGAATGCACTGCACTGTACTGGACCAATAGTAGGAGTGGGTATTGGCAAGGATTTCATGATACGATACGCATCACAATAATATGATTATATCATGATACATGCGATAAGATACATATTGCGATATATTGCGATAATCCACATAGTTCAGTGAAAATGCAAAAACAGCTGAAATATGAGTTGCTGTGTATGATCTGAGTAGTCCTATGATCCCTTCAAATGGATCTCCTTAAGTCTCAAAGTCGTGTCATGACTTCCTGTACAGGAAAGGCTTTGCGTTCAAGTCGTAACCGTGCAAGAAAAGTGTTGCTAGGAAACGGTAATATGGACGCAAAAGATCTCTTGTTCTCCTCCTGACTTTCTATGTTTAAACGCCGCACGCAGGAACAAGAAACAAGGCGACAAAGATTACATTTGATCTAAATTAACAACCTGTCTCCACTTGCCATAGCTACTGACCATTTCTGAAAGCATCAGCAAACACGTCACAACTCGTGAACTCAGAGTCTTATGATAAATTCAGCTTACAACAAGTAAGTTTCTTATGGTCTCTTCCCGTAAACAATGTAAACATGACCCCATTTAAAGGCACTATTAATACATCACATCACATTATACTGTTATTCAGCGGACTCTGTCTTGACACAGGCGACAACATTGTGGCCAGCTGGTAAAAAGTTATCTGGTGTACTAAACAGTACAGCAAAATATATTTTCTGAAAACATTTTAGGCAAGAGTTGGACAGCCGCGCCTTGTTTGACAGTTTAGTCTGAGTTTCTGCAGAGCATTTTAGCCACTTTTTGCTCATTGTTTTGCTTTTACAGTCGCAACTTTACTGTTTTGGCTCACTCTCACTATTATAATCAATCTTGTTTCCTGCAGATTTCAGTTCAAACCCCTTAAACTCCATTGTCCACTACCTGCCTGGCGCCGAACAGCATAAGGACAAAATGAACACATTTGGCAGCTACAGAGCCAGAATATTTCCCTTAAGAGTTGGACGAGGACAGAGCTAAATGAAGGTTGAATATTGGACCTGTGTCTGTCAGGTGTCCACAAACACGACTCCAAACGAATTTTAATTTTGCTCCGAGTCTGTTAGATGTGTAACTGAGAAGTTGTTTGTTAACACGTACCACATATTAACTTCATAATGTGGTAATACATCAATGTTGTGTTTACACTGCCCCAAGGCACCCAGAAAATCAATGATTGCAGGTTTAAATTGAAATAATCAATCCCAATTATAAAAACTCCTCCAAAGGTGAGTTATATTCCTGAATGTCAACAAGCAGCCTTTGACAGTTGATCAGAATTTTAAAGTTTTATTCATTACGAGACGACTCAAAAAGGTCCATTGAGGCCAAAATTAACTTCTGATATCTCAAGCTGGAACTCATCAGCAGGGACAAACAGCAGTGACTGTATTGGTGAGAAGTCATTTAGTTTCTCAAATGGTATTCTTTCCACTCAAACATGTTTAATGCTACAAAATAGACCATTTTAAAACCAAAAAATATTTCAGTTAATATGAAAGAAATCGTAATAACTGAAAGAAATGAGCTGTTTAACTTTGAAGTTTTGTTCTGGATAATCTTAGAAGTGAAGAGAGAATGACAGATGAGTAAAACCTGTTGTAGTGATGGAGCGTCCTGGAGAGGGCGGTGTTTCCGTTGTACGTGGTGTGGTACAGTGCGTACATCCGCTTGGGAGGAGAGCTGTGGACGGGACGCACAGAGGCTGAAGACAACGACTGCTTTACAACTTGTGTGTAAATGTAAACAAGATTGTGTTTCAAAACAGTAAAAAAGACTCAAATTTAAAACATCATATTTCCAACTCCCCCCCCCCTGGCGTATCTTACCATGCAGATTTTTGATTGGAGTCTTTCAAATTAAGTTTTCGGATATCTTCTCTTACCCCATATTAATTTGGGCTAAAAGAGTTTTGTCTGTTTTATTATCATTAGGGCTGCAACTAACGATTATTTTCATTATTAATTAATCCGCCAACAATTTTCACCATTAATCAATTAATCATTTATTTCATGAAATGCCAAGAAAGTGTTAAAAAATGCTCATCCCAATTTCCCCGAGCCCAATTTGACGTCTCAAACTGCTTCTTTTGTCAAAACAACAGCCCAAAGCACCAAGATTCCTCATTTATTATCATAAGCGCCACAGAAAAGCAGCAAATCCTCACATTTAAGAGGCTTTACCAGCAATATTTTGTATTTTTTTATTTGAAAAATGACTGAAACAATTAATCAATTATCAAAATACTTACAAATTAATAAATTAATATATGATTAATTTTCTATTGATTGATTAATCAATTACTCAAATAATCATTGCAGCTCTAATTATCATGATTGAAAAATGACTGTGCTCTCAACCGTTTTAAGTAAAATAATTTCCTTGCAATATAATAACTTCACCTTAGTGTCGATGGGTGGCTGGAGAAGTCTGGAAGGTGAAGTTTTACAACTTAAGCACCTGAAATGAGTGTATGGGCTTTGTGTTATTGTGGGAAGCTCTGGTGCTGAGGATGCTGCAACTCCATCGCCGTCCAGGAGGCTTTTCAGTTGCATTACACGAGTAACAATTATTGTCACAAGATTTACAAGCTCTCCTGTTTTCCAGATTTATATGTATATGAATGTTGTAGGGCTGGCCCTGAACGTTTGAATGGTTCAGAATTTGTTCGGCACAGGTATTTGAATATGCAGTTCAGGGTTCGGGGGTTTTTTTTCCGGAAACCTCTTTAAGAGCGTGATATGTCATCAGTGTCCGATGGCTTTCGCAGCAGATGCAACATGTTTTTGCCGGAGCTGTACAACACGGCTTTATGCACCTCCAGATGATGTTATGAACACAGGCATGACATTGTTAAGTTTTTTTAACCTGTCACAACGGACATAGTGCAGCAACAATGGTTACATCAGCTGCAGTTAATGGAATGGCGAGCTCCGATTCCTCCTGACGTCCCCACTTTGCCATGCGTGGAAACAGAGCGATGCCACACAAAACACGACAGGATGATGTTATGAACACAGACACGATGTCAGTAAGTTTTCTAACGTGCACAAATGCAAAAAAGCAAAAATGTTTGAATCAGAAGTAAGTTAATGACAGAAAATGCAAAGTCCTCCCGTCTTCTGAACAGGCTGATTGATGCAGGCTGTGTGTATTCCCTTCATTCATGCTAGGCTATACAATGACACATTAGATCTAAATAAACTGTAACTTTTAGTCATGAAGGAGCATTCAACAGGCCTACAGTATTCCTAATTTTTAAACGTGCTTTCATGAGAACAAATGTTCAGAAGTTTGTTTATTAACACCAACAAATGTCCGAAGCCAAAAAAATGGCATTCAGGCCAGCCCAAATATATTGTCTCCCAAAATACTGTCTGTGTGGATCTGTTGTGGTAGAAAAGTCAAATTCAGAGATATAATTTACACAGTATCTCCAACATAGACAAAATTTTCAAGTTTGAAGGCAGTTTTCAAGCAACAGACCCTGATGTGTCAGAGAGTGCAGCGCCCCCACACCCATCATGTCCCTGCAGTTTTGTGCTACGTACTTGTAATCGGTGTCGCGGTAAGAAAATTATGTAATTTAATTACAAAATGAATGTAATTGTAATCAATTACAGTTACTGAGAAAGAATGTGTAATTAAATTACAGTTCCTTATGAAAATGTTAATGATTATAAAGGGGGTTACATCTGAATATTTTCTGTAAAAAGCTGAGGCTATATGCTGAATAATATTCATTTTGTTGCTTTGCATGGTTTTGACGTGCACAATGTCTTCGCTTGTTATTTCCAGTCAAGGCCGTTTAGTAAAGTTTGACGTTTTTCTGATGCTTTTGACAGATTCTCGTTTGAATTTGCAGCGCCACACGTCTGCCATTAACACGGCCTGGTTTACACATTTGAAAATGGTTAACAGTTGAAAACATTCCTTAAAAATTCAGGAAAGTTATAAAAAAGTAATCAAATGTGACAATTTACATTACTTTGATTAATTGAAATAGTTACATTACTTATTACATTTCAATAGGGTACCTAGTAATCCATAACCTGTTATATTTCCAAAGTAACCTTCCCTGACTGTTTCACTCTTGCCATGCCTGTCAATAATGTATCAACACATAAACAAAAATAGTACAACACCCCTTACCTCAAACTCAGCTCCTCCTCAGACTTCCTGGAGTTGTAAAGGCCGGCCCCTCCCATGTAGCCATGGCAACATGGCAGTAGCTCAATGGGGTTGGCAGCGACTGGGGGTAGACCAGCCTGGGCACAGGAGACACACACAGATCAGCTCGTCTCGATGCCAAAATGATCACAGGAGTCAATCAAGTTCTGCTCAGTTTCTGATAAATACATCCTGATCAAGGTTTTCACGCTGAAAATTGAGAGAGGACATTTTAAAACTAAGTTTATAAACATTTTGCATATCGTTTTTATTTAAAAAAAAAAAAAAAAGGGCTTGAAATCCATGTTCTTGCATTGTCTGAGAGTAGATGTGGGCAGCTATGTCTGGCTTTAATGGATGTGATCATCATCAAGGCTCATCAGACAAAGCCGTGGGATGTCCCACTTAAATGTATCACCTCCTCATGAAGCTGGCAGGTTAGTGAGGCAGCACTCCTCACACACAGGCTCAGGATCCATGAAAAGTAAAAACATCAGAGCCTCATCAGAGCCATCAATCACCAGAAATGTCATCCGGGGGCGACGCCACCTAAAGGTTTTCGCAGTTCTCATCGCTGGACTGTGACATATGGCGTCACACTTGGCCCATTATCATTCCCTTCTCCAGCGTTACGGTTAGGATGGGATATTATTATTCAGCGGCCTTAGTCGACGTCTGTGCCTTTAAATGGATGCGTTCTGTCAATGCTGCACTGTCAAAGCGCCAGCGCCACCTGGCCAAACTGTAATCGACTGCAAAGTGCACTTGGAAGTGATCCCAGGCAATGCATATCAGCATTCCTTCCCATCTCGCTTTCCCCGCCACAACGAACCTGCTCCTCCAAGACAGACGGAGATTAGCATCAATCAGAGGGGCACAATGGGGCCTGGATGTGCCAGAGTGAAAACGAGTGCTCTGCAGAGCGTATTGTTCCAGGATTACTGCACGTGTACATACACAGATCAGAGTATTGTGTAGGAGGACACACTACAATGAGCATCCTTGGTTAAGAATGCAGTGTAAAAATAGTAACTGCCACATATGATGTTGCCTGTTTCAGTGTGATCCGCTGGGAATTGGGTTTGATGATCATGATAATAGCGTGCCAACCTGCAGATGTCGATGAAACACATGCGCTGATAGAAGTTTGCATTTGAAATATGCATTTTATCTGAGCCAAACACACAACACTACATCTCCACCTTTCCACTAACCACAGACTCTAAAGCATCAGGACGCTTTAAACATACAGCAGGACGGGGAAGAAAAATACCGAGGCACTGAGCTGCACTGGGTGGTGAAAGACACGCGGACTGATCAAGACTGCAAAATGAACCTTCATCATCTCAGCGTCAGACTGACAGGTTATTTGGATCGCAGAGAGCTGTTTACCTGGCTGCATTAAAGAGAAAAAAAAAGGAAAAAAAATAATGAAAGAGGTTTCGAGGCATGACCTCGCTCCTCGCCCTGAGTTGGAGACAGAGGCACTGACCTGTGTCTCCATGATGCGACGCTTTGATTTACGTGACTCTGCCCCTCCGACTCTCCTCTGGCAGGGAAGTGACAACGGGCTGGAGTGAACAAAAACACACATAAATTAAGACATAAGCATAAAGTCCCAGTGTGCTGTGCTTAGAGTATAAGTGCATCTCAATAAAAGCCAGCTGAGAGGTGAAAAATACCAGAAGAGCGGTGAGATGATATATGGATGAATTTGGTGTGTCACATTAGTACAAAACAAAAAAACAAAAAAACAAAATATCCATACACACATTTGAGCCCAAACATTATCAGGGAGGTTAAAAAATATGAGAAGAATGACCTGAAACCAGTCTTGTACAAAGTATTCAAATGCCATACTTGAGTAAAAGTAAAGATACATGACTGTAAAATGACTTTGGTAAAAGTGAAAGTCACCTGTTAGAATATTACTTAAGTAAAAGTCTAAAAGCAGCTGGTATTTACCGTACTTAGGTATCTAAAGTACAGTGAATATAAATGTACTTATGTATTGAGAGTAAAAGTACATGTAAAAAGCAGTCAGGTTTGACTTTTTTTTAAATATTATTTATGTGTCATTTATGTAGCCTCTGGTCTACAAGAGGACAGAATATCTCAGGCATAAAAAAGCGATAAAAAAAGTGTTTTCAGAGAGTTTTCTAAACTTTCTAAACTCCTTTGGGCCTGATTTGAACACAACAGGCGAAAGTTTAGCTCAACCTGAATCTGCAACTGAGTGACTGCTTCAACGTCAGAACAACAAAATGATTTAAATTAAACATAAAACATGACGACAGCAGCACACAAAGTAAAAACACAGTCATTACTTGTACCGCAGCTTAAGAGCTTCTGTTTGCACTCGAACCTAACATGACTGACTAATGATCCAACTTCTTACAGTCTGTGATCCAACGTGATTGGCTACCAAAAAGAAACAAAACAAAGAAAACTCATTGGCTAATAGCTGACCAGATTTCTTCTGGTTTTCTTTAGTAACCAGCAACTAAGATGCTTAGTTGAAATGCAATGGAGTAAAAATATTCATTTTCTTCTGGAAATGTGGTTAAGTAAGAGTGAAAGTCCACAGAACAGGAATAATAATGTACAGAGTAACAAAACAGCTGAAAGCAAAAATCTTATCAGATGTGGATCCGTGGTCTAATTTGTGTAATTTTAGAGGTCCCTAACTTGAAAGTGTTTGAGGGTCACTGGTAGTTTCACCTCAGATTTTGTTTTGCTTAAAAGATTTTCAAAAACGCCTTGACAAAAAGGATACAGGTGCATCCTGGCATCCTTTGCATATCACTATTTTGATTACAGTCTTGCTTAGACAATAAAAAAATGCTGCATTTGGGGTGTAAGAACTCTCTTTAGGGAAGCAGAGCCTCACGTGGAACAATCAGAAAATAGAAAAAACACATACGATCCTTAAATCAGGTTAACTTGTTAAAAAAATGGAATGATTTGCAGGAAGCATAAAGGCATATTTTATCATGTATATTCTCAAAATGTGATTTTGAATTGGTTGCCTTCGATGCAGTGTGGTATTTTTAGTCCACTTGTCAGGGGGGAAAAAAGCAGAAGTGTGAAATAAGGAAGAATAATTTCATTACAAATACATTTCATTTCTTATGCAGAGGAGTTCATGTTTCATGACCAAAACAGCATCTTCCTGAGGTTCCAATCCCAGCGAGACACCAGAAGAGAAAGGCAGGAAATCAATGAATTATTTCATCAAGAAGGGAAAGGGACTGCTTTGGTGAAACTTTCTCATGCATATTTTAATGAACTGCATGTGTTCACATGAGAAGTGTTCTAGAAATCACATTTTCTTAGTTGTGCTTGATATGTTTACGCCCATTTGGCACATTGTTGCCTTAAGGCAGTGTTTCTCAAACTTTTTCAGACCAAGGACCACTTAATCACTAACAAAACCTCACGGGCCACCTAACTCCCCAGATACTGAAAACAGTAGTCCTGCTCACCACTCCAACAGTTTATTACAAATTACTGTCTAATAAAGACAGCTTTAGAAATAGCATCGTTTAGTCACTCGTTCACTGTGTCTCTGTTGCCTCCTTAATGAGAGGAATGGTGCTGCCTGTGCTGAGACATCAGTGAAACAATGTCTGGCTCCAAACTGGAGAGTTTTAGTCTCACATCATAGTCCACATTGATCCAGTTACACTGCTTTGTTTTTTGGACCAACAAGTGTGGAAAATCCAACGTCACAGTTGTAGGTGGTTGGGAGCCAGCTCAGGGCGCTCAGGCTGGATGTGGACCCAAAAGTCTGTCAAGCTTCTCTCTCTGAAAGTTGTCCTCAGCGTACCGTCAGATGCGATGTCCACAAGGCTGTCAACCTGTCTATGTGGGAGGCCGGAACTGACGTTTTTGATGTGTGTTCTGTCCCCAGACGGATTCCTGATCCGCTCAAAGCGTGCATCTCGTTCAGGGAAATATCTTCCCAGCTGACAGTAAAGGCCTTGCAGATGTTCCTTGTAGGCTGCAACTGTGCCACCATCCAGCTCCTCATCCGCAGCGAGGAGAAAATCCGTAAGCATCGGGAAGCAGTCAAACTCCTGGCAATCCAGACAGGCACACCAAAATTCCATCTTGAGGTGTGCAACTATAATTTTGTTCTACACATTGAAGACAGTGATGGCTTTTCCCCGCAGCACTAAAGCATTGAGAGCGCTGGAAACATCAGCTAGGTATGCCAACTTTGTGAGCCACTGGAAATCATGCATTCTGTCATGAAGTTCATCAGTATGATGCAAAAATAACATCGTCTCATCCTGCAGTTCAATAGACGGGTTCCCACGAGACAGCCAGCGAACTTCAGCATGAAAATGAAGTTTTGTGTGTTCGCTGCCCGTTTCTTCACACAGAGCTTCAAAAAGATGTGCTCAGTGCTTTGTGTTTGATTGTATTCACAGTTTTCACACTCATCCAGTTCTGATTTGAGACATGGCAGCTTTTTTTTTCACAGCCAGCTGTTCTCTGTGAATGCAACAGTGTATTGCTGTGGCACAAGGTGCCACTGTGCGTACGCGCGCTGCCACGCTGCTCTTTTGTCATTGCAGTTGCACCGTCTGTGCAAATGTCAACACATCTTGTCCAGTCGAGATATTCTGCACGATTAAATTGTTGAGTGTGTCAAAATGGCTTCTCCTGTGGTGCTGGTTGGCAGGGAACGACAAAAAATAAATTCATCATGCACAGCGCCAGCATGTTATACTTTACAAAACACAGTAAATTTGCCTCATTCCCGATATTAGTTGACTCGTCCAGTTGCAGTGTTAAAAACTGGCTTGGGCGTAATCATGTCATCAGCAGATTTTGCACATTTTCAGCCATCCAAGACAGCAACTGTCCTTTGGCTCGGATGTGGGCCAAATAAACAGCAAAGATGTGGCCCACACTCGGAGGTGAATGACGGCCAAAATCCAGCCCAAGTGTACAACAGCCATGTCTGAACCACAACAAAGCTGCTGTCTGGGATGTATTGATCTGATAGGTGGAGTCTCCCTTTAATAAACTATCCGTCCTCCCTTTGTCATGGTTCAGACATGGCTGTTGCACACTTGGGCCGGATTTGGGCCATTGTTCACTTCTGAGGGTGGGCCACATCTTTGCTGTTCATTTGGCCCACGCCCGAGCCAAAGGACAATTGCTCTCTGGGATGGCCGTTACTCACCGCTGGACAGTGTCGTTGGACAGGGGGACCCTGTTAATTTTGTTGCTTGCTTTCTTCCCAAACAATAAGTTAGTTATAACCTTGGCAGCTGGTTTGACTAAAGTCTCACCTATTGAATGAGGTTTTCCTGTTTTTGCAATCAGCAGGGACACCCGGTATGATGCCTCTGTAGCCTTCGCATTCTCCCCAAGTGCAAAAAACTGTGAGGGTGCTTTCGTCATGTGTTTCTTAAGTTCGTCACATTTTCTCTCTAAATTGTCCATTTTGTTTCCCCATGTAATTCTTGTGTTTGGTTTCAAAATGCCGCTTGACCTTGGCGGGTTTCATAGCCTTGTTCGCCAACGACTCATAGCACAAAACACAGTGTGGTTTGGGATCCTCTTTATCTCCAGTCGAAAAAAAATCCAAATTTAATGTAGTCGCTATGATATTTTCTCTTCCCGCTTTCTAGCCGAGTTTCACAGCTTTCAGCCCAAGGCTGGTTAGACAGCGACCCGCTCTCCTGGGACAATAATGCATATGGAATCACTTGTTGTTGCTGCGGCTGAACCACTTATGGCTGCTGAATCACCTGCATCAGGACGATGCACCTTACCTGTTGTGTCAGATGTTTCATTTAATTCTCTTTCAGCTCACCCTGTCTTGAGCCATCGATCCATCTTCTCAGTTGATCGTGCTGATCATTTTTGACGCAAGACTGTAAAATACACCTGCGTAGCTACGCTATTAGGTGATGTCGCAAAACGGTCGTAAAAAGGTCGTAAAATGGCCAGCCTTACACTCAACACAAATTTCACACTGTTTGAGAAACACTTCTAATTTAAAATATGATATTTATTTAAAATGTGGTATTTTACCAATATACTCACAGAGTACTAGGAGCCACTCAAGGAGCACCAGTGGTCCGTGACCACTCTTTGAGAAAGGCCGCCTTAAGGCAACAGAAAAATAATTTGAAGAAAATTAGAAACATTAGGAGGTACTAAAATCTACCCCCAACTGCTGCATCTCTACAGGATGCATGATCTTATGCAACTGAAACCATGAAGCTTGATCACACCTTCACTTAATTGTAGACGTTCATGGTTTACCACTGTGCTAGCA
>JAQLOL010000025.1:5117192-5131297 GCA_029783665.1 Naso thynnoides | reverse complement strand
TCAAGCCTGATGCCTTCACTCACAGGGCAAAGTATACAGTTCATTCATTCAACAGTAGTATCGGATCAGTATCGGATATCGGCCGATACGCTCAGACCAGGTATCGGACTGGATCGGAAAAAACTGGATCGGCGCATCTCTAAACTATACGACACTGCCTTAAACATTCCTCCTCAAATTTCCCATATCCATCATCATTTTCCTCTGCCTGAAAGTGAACTTGTCTCCCTACTTATTTACAAAAATAACACTGGGGGTGTAAAACCCCTTGAGTGGGCCCTGCAGGCTAAAATGTTCATTACAACCCTAAATTCAATATTGCTGAGTGAAAGGACCAACATACTCTTCATTTTGTTGTAATTAGTAGTTAAGGAGTAGTTTAAATGTACTTCACTAATAAAAACACTGTGTTGTCATCACAATCAAAATGATTCGTCCTCGCAGTGGCATGAATGTTCTCTGATATCTTGCACACGAGGTCGCCATTACAATCAGCATTTTAGACTTTGATATGTCTTGTGTGCACATGGGAATTCGTTTCAAACCTGTTTCCAGTGTCTTGCATATAAAAATGATCATTTGACCTGAAAGTGAGAAAGAACAAACCAAAAACTGGCTCTAGGGGGGCTTTTCTGTTTTTTTCTGTTTTCAGTGGCAGTAGCGGTTCTTTTACACACTTGAAAGTAGGGCTGCGTAATGTAAAGATACTCTGTGGTTGCACTGAAACATAAGACTGTAAACGTTTCAGGTTTGTCATATCGTGTGGTGATATGTAATAAACGGTGTCTTTTCCTGGTTTTAAAGACTGCATGAAGGCAAAATGATGTAATTTTCTGAACTTATCAGACTGTTGTGCTTGTTCTATTACTTGTCTTTAGGGCAAAAACCTTGATAACACTTTACTCAAAGCATCCATCTATAATACATTATCAGCATACTTATAATGCGTTATAATGTGCCTGTATTGCTGTATAATAGTTACAAGCAAGGTTAGGGTTAACTCTGACCATAACCACATATAATGCATTTTAAGTACATTCATAATGTGTTATAATGTGTTATATATGTTCACAATGTGTTATAATGTGTTATATATGTTCATAATGTGTTATAATGTGTTATATATGTTCATAATGTGTTAGAATGTGTTATATATGTTGATAATGAGTTATAATATGGTATAGAGCATTATAGTGGCAGGCTTCATAGTGTTACCAAAACCTTTCCTGCCTCAACAAACACTACTTACACCCAGAGCCAACAGTCCTTTTGTCGCCATTTGGTTGCTCATTTCCTTAAACTAAGAAAGTAGTTTTGTAAACAAAATATGAGCAAGTAGGGACTGAAAAGTAAAAGTAAAAAATCATTTATGCATAAAAATTTCATCAACCAGAACTCACATCCTAACCTCCTGCTGTTCAAAAACCACAACATTGTCCAATGCAAACCCTCTTTATATTCTACAAGACATTCTGTTACTTGTAAATATTACATTTGTGAACAATGTACGAGTGCAGGAAAATAGGCTTTGTGTCAGCAGTGTGACTTGTGCGACTCTTGTATTCTTTATTACTGGCTGCCAGTAAGGTTGACAAAGTCTAAATTAGATCTCTGGAAGTGGATAAACAAAAACATCTTGCTTTTGACATGTCTGTCTGAATGCTGTCTGGGAAGAAGCAAAGTGACTCCACTCATGCAAACTCATCATCCTAAAGTGATTCCAGCCAGTAAAGTCAGTGCTTCTTGCTGGATACTAAAGACTTGCAAATTGTAGGTATTAAAAACAAAATGAACTAGAAGATAAATTACTGAAGATAATTTTATTGTTTCCATATAAGCAAACTGTTACAAAAATTATTATTATTTTTTTTTTATGATGAACCCACCACCCTGAATCAATCTGCCTAACTGCTACTTATTTTATTGCGATTCAGTCTGAGAAAGCACCAGCTAATACACCTCAAATTATTTAAAAATCAAACCGTGTCTGTGAAATCTGCAGACTACGGGACATTTGCACACACATACACACTTCAGGATGCACAAATGTAAGCACACTGGGGGGTTTAATACTCTTTTAGGAGATTATTAAGACACGGATACTTGTGCTGGCGTATGAAAATTGCAGTCCTTTGATTCCTAAAGTTAATTGTTCATGCGTAATGCCCTGTGGGAGTCCCACAGCTCTTACTGAGATAACAGCAGAAAAGAGAGACGCTGTCCTTACTCTGACCTTTTCCGGTGTGTGATGTTCGTAGGTGGGTCGGTGATGAGAGGCGATGTATCGGATGTCAGCGGAGGCGGGGCTCGGACCTGAAGCCCAAAAAGACACTTCTTCTTCTTGATCTCCTTCCCGGAGACAAACCTGAGGCCAAAAATAAGAAACAGCATTAACACACTGGTGTTAAAATGCATCATCACTTTATTTGTAGGTGTAGTTTCTTTATTTGTCCTCTTTCTCATTATGAACTACAGTTAAAAATAAAACCAGATTTTCCTAATTTTCTTATTGAAAGGTAGTGACTGTAATCATGTACTTAATAAGAGCAGTTTCTTGGATAAATTTGTATTTTTGTGCCTATTTATCTGTTTGGGAATTTCAATAAAAAACTCTAAAGGCAATTAGATCTCAAGCCTTGTCATTATTATTAAATGATGCCAAACTGTGTCCTCCTCTGACAAAACAAAGGGGTAACTTTCATCTGGTCTAATTATCAGTTTCACTTAGTTCCCTCCTTTTTGTGTGTCACAAATTGCACCTCCCTCATTTCTGCAGCACGTCCAAAATTACTAACCCTAACCCCCGAACTACTAAGAAGATCCCTCTATTCATGGGGCGCTACTCATCAATCCAGTCATGTGTGGTTGCTGTTTATTCTTCTCATCATATGCGATGACTTACCTGTCCTTGTGGGAGTTCAGAGCATTGAGGAGATTGTGACAGCGGTCTTGCCTTGGCGTGTCAGAGAGCTGGAGGACAGACAGGAATGAAAAATCAAAGCTGTGTTTACACAGTGCATGGCCATCAGACAGAAAGCCTTTAATGCATACAATAATTTTCCTTTACGGATGCTGACAGCAAGAGTGTTTATATGAAAAACGACTTGTTGCAGCTTTACAGATGAAAAACCATTTCATGTGATGACAGGACAAACAATACATTTCAAAATGTCTTTTAAAGCAGCCTTGAGTCTAGCTCCAAAGCACAGACAGATATACAGGAAATGCTCAAAAAATTCCCCTGATGCCTCTCTCAGTCACCTGAGCTTTCGTCTTCCTGTTTATTCTCTGTGGACAGACTTCAGACTTTAAAAACAGGTGGTATCGCTAGTTAAAAAAAGACTTTTAAAAAAACCCTCAAACATGTTTATACATGCTGGTCCGAGTGTCTGAGATCATTTATTTCTAGGTGGGTACTTGTTCCCCAGGGGATACTTATGCAATCACCAGGGATAACACGGACAAATTATGGAGATGTTCAGCCAACATTAATATGTATAATACATTCAAGCTTTGTCACAATAACCAGTAAACAACTATCTAATATAACTACAGCAAACTCCTGGCAACTGGTGTATGAATCACGGGGTTCCTTCAATTTAGCTGCTTAGCAAGCAAGCAGTAATGTTAGCTGAAACAGCTAACACTAGCTAAAAGTTTCTCAAACATAGCTAAAAAAGACAACTTTAAGCAATTAGCCGGAGAGCTAGCTAAAATTGTTGCACACACGACTGAATTGTTAGAGAAGTTTATACAGTAATGGATAAACAGTTACTGTTAACTAATTGTATTTGGAAAAACTGTTGACATAGTTAGCTACATGTATTTTATAACCTAAATGGTTTAAAGAGTTAGCTTTAAGTTAAATAAAAATGTTAGCTAATTGCCAAATGCACTGAGTAAACCGTTGGAATAACTAAGTTAGCTAAAAGTAATAACAAACAAAGTATTAAACGTATTTGATAAACAGTGGAAATAGCTTAATGTAATGAATACACTGTTTATTGTAAACCTTAGCTAGACATATGATAAATAGGCTAAGTGATTGCTAAATATATTCAATAAACAATTTAAATAATTATCTCGAAGCAGCCTACTGAAATAACTGTTTAACTGTGAAAGACCCCATGAAACGTATGTCAGAGTGCCATTTATTCCTTTGAATTTACATATTTCCTGTAAGAACCATAAGCTATGGTGGGACATGTCGCAGATTATGATTGGCATTTACAGTAGCCGTCGCCTTGAATGTGCATTATGCCCGTGACATTAAATTACAGCTAGCAGCGTAAGCATGGAAAACAGCCGTGAGGAGAGCGTTCTCTCTGCTGTGGAGGACTTCTCACCACCACCATCATCAAATCCAGACAATTTTAGTGACTCAGACAGGGATGAAAGGGAGGAAGAGGGGAGCAGAAATATTTGAGAAAGAAAGAATTGGACACAAAATAAATATATGCCCCCGAGTGTGGGATGAGTCATCAATATTTTTAAAACATTTTCCAGGAAATGCTTAACTGTAAAATAAAAATAATCAAAGCTGTGAAACTGCTTTTTGGCCATTGTTGGGCCATGTACTGTCATACAGGCAAGGATAAGAGCAACAAACACTGTACCTGATTTAAAAAAAATAAAAAATAAAAAATCGATTTTCATGTCACGGGGACTTTAATGTTGGCTACAGCTACATATTGGATAAACAGTTGAAACAGCTGAAAGTAACGGGTAAATGCCTGGAAAAATAGCTAAAGGTCATTGATGTAATAGATCAAAATACAGGATAAATAGGTTATTTTAATGTTTTAGCTTCTGCACCTACAAGTGCAAATGCAAACCAACATAATCCTTCTAAACAAATAAGGATTTACTTAAACTAAACAGGGGTTGGTGATTGTGGTATGGTGAACAGCAGCTGTTGTTACTGTAGACAAACCAAGATGGTTTAAATGAGTTTTATTTTAATTTTAGGTGTTGTTTGAAGCGTCAAGACAATTAAGCTTGAGACAGGATGGGCCTGTGCTAGCTGGCTAGCATGTCAGCTTCAGCATATATTTGCAAAATGAAAACATAAACATCTTTGAAACTACAGTCCATCAGAGCTGTAAGTTCACATTCTATTAAAACTTTTTTTTTTTAATTTACCAGTTTAAACATAAATTTTCGCCCTATGTTACACATTTGTCCTTAAAAGTAGCTTCCCTTTAAGTTTGTGTAGAGGTCATGCTTTTTTAGTTTTGAAATTTACTTTAATGGTGCTTAATAGGCTTTAAGTTTCTAATGCAAAAGGGCTGTCAGAGTTTCACATCATTTCATCATGGTGCTTAAACGTGGAAATATCAATACCGGGCCTAGGAGCAACGACTCCCAATTCTCATTGGTGAAGGACAGGATTTCATGGTCAAAATCAAAGTATTTCCTCTTGCAGCACAGGGAGAGATGGTAGAGCACTAAATGAGCCAAATCCACCCTGCATTTTAAAGAAAAGCAAGTAAGAATTAGAGCAGAATGAACAGGTTCAATACGAAACAGTCTTCGAAATAAATTTTACAAATCTCTAAATATTTCCCAAACTTTTGGTGCCTTGTTTGATATACCAAATTTTAATTACATATAGCATCATCTGTCTGTGCTCTGTTATAATGTGGAATAGCACTGATGAGCACAATTAAATTTTCTCCCCAACAGAATGTCCTGAATATTAGCTTGACTACAGGAAGAGAAGCAAAAGCTTTAACTCCTGATACTGTTTTATCTATCACTCTCAAATCACCACGATGTGAAATCACAGTGATTTTTCTCTGCAAACATGTCAGTACATCACCAGGTCATGGGTAGTCTTTGGATCGTCTCTGGTCCCTTTGTACACACCGAGCACTGGAACTGATAAAACCTATAAAGACACAGAAAAAAGATCAGAAGGCATCATGTGACTGTGAAGTATCATTTATTCTAAATTCTTTACTTTTTTTTAGTTCCAAAAACATATTTAATATTACATTTTGTCTTTCCTACGTGGGATATTAATCCTTTGTTTTTATCCTCATTTGCACAATTTCTGCATCACTGTCACCTTTTGAAGCATATTAACTCTGTGAAAACTATTTTTGTCCAAATTAAGCAGCCTGTATTTCCTACTTTGTAAATTTGCTTTTCATTTGTCAAAAATAATCGCATGCAATATATTTTTTCCCCTTTAATTCCCTTGCTGTCTCTCCTCTCTTGACATTTTTATCATAAGAGCCAAAATAGGAGCTGAAATTAAAGAGGCAGATGTGTCTGTTTCACTCGAGTCTGTTCTAGGTGACCCTGAAACTCAGCTCATATCACAACTACATTATGTGCATATGTGCATTTGTCCCTCTATATGCATATGTTCACTGAAGGTCAGTGGGAAAGATGAAGAGCAGACTCAGTATGACAGCAGCACATGCTTACTATTCCAACTGTGAACTCAGTCTTCACTCTTCCTCCATCACCTGCTCAGCAGATGTTGTACCAATCCGTCCTCACTTTCCCCAACTGTCAATCTAAATCTAATCCCTCCTTTTTTTTCCTCCCTCAGACTTGGTGTCAGGGTGGGTGTGGAACTCAGTCGGCTAACACAGATGGTTAATGACAATAATAACTCAATGGATGGATACATTTTATTACACGCATGAGATGCGGCCCATCAGTGCGCGTATCCTCCCAACATCATATCTGAAGTGCTACCAGAGAGGTGATATGTCTGCTCTGCTGTCTGTCTGTCCTTTTGCACTGAATGTGTGAGGAGCTTCGTGTCCTTGTTAACACAAGTCAGTGAGTACATTAACATGTGCACTGATGATTTAGGTTTCAGCTAATTAAGGCAATTCTCCGGCAAGTGAAGCTGTCATGTCGACATCTTTATCTGATTATTTTAATCAGAATGAAATGTACTGCTGCGTTAACTAATATATTAGTCAAATGAGAAAAAATTTTTCAACATGTGTGTTAACCAATTAAAAGCTTGTTATTCATCAAGTAAAAGTTCAAAACATTCACTGGTTGCAGCTTCTCAACTGTGTTTAATTTTCTCTTACACGATCATAAATTAAACATCTTTGGGTTTAGAATGGTGCACACTGACGACATTAAGAAAATCTGATGGGTGTTATCTCACTATTTTTTTTTAGATTTCGTAGACTGACTGATAGAATAATTTAATCAAACAAATTGTCGGCAGATAATGTGAAAATTAAAACAATCATTAGTTGCAGCACGAGTGATTTTGTAACCACAGTGTGAGTAACAAAGCCCTGATAGGCAGACATGGAAGAATAAGATGAATTTACTTGCATTACTGTAATTGAGTATTTTTCTGTGTATTTGTACTTTTTTTTAAGTAGTGTTTAAAATATTATTTATTAATTTTATTTAAGTAGGTTTTGTCTGAAGTATTGTCACATCCCTTACTGAGTAAAGTAAAAAAAATAGGCCTAAACAAAAAACGAAAAGGAAAAAAAAATCCAGTTGCAGTGAATGTTGGGCAGGAGAACAAACTGGCACTAAATCACATCTATAGTCAATAAAACTATCCAATCACAAATCAGCTAACTGAAACCCTGACATTTAGAGTGGAAAAAAAAACAACAAAAACGCTGCAGCAGCCACGGGTTTGGAGTCGCGAGGTGAACGTCGCTGCACAGCGCAGGAGCCACGAGTTCAATCAGAGATGCAGATTTATTTGAAGCAGCAACAGCAAGAGGAGAGCGAGAGGGACAGCTGGCCATGATCCCAAAAATACAACAACAAATATTTTCACGAGTGCGACACCTCCACTGCCACGCTCCTTCCTATGGGAACACCGAGTACACCTTGTTTAAAAAATTCCCAGTTAGATTCATTCATTCACTTTATTGTTTATCAGAGAAAGAGAGAAATTCATTAAGCATGGGCGGTTAAAAATGAACTAGCAACTAGTACTGTGAGTAATTTTTTGAAACAGTACTTTTTACTTTTACTTAAGTACTTTTTAAACACATTTACTTGTAATCGAGTAACATTTCAGCAATGCAACAATACTTGTAATTGAGTGAAAATTTTTAGTACTCTTTCCATCTCTGCTGGAAGGTTTGCTCTGTTTAAACTGATTATTGCAGCCAACCAATTAAACAATATGAGGAAAGAAAAATAAGAACTAGAGTTAATCCCACCACAAACCAGTTTAGTAGCAGTTTCCATCTATTACTGTCCAGATTTAACAACAGTGCAAGTGCAGTTTTTTTGGTAAATTTGATGAAAACTTTACATTGAGAAAAACACTAACTTCATTTCAGAGACTATTTTTGCAGAAGAGCACAGAGGGCTGACTGAGAGCTTCATCACATGGTGGAAAAACAATCACCTGAGGCTCAATATCAGCAAAACCAATGAGCCTGCGGTGAACTAAAATGATTGAAAAGTGAATGTTGCTGCAAAGGAGCTACAAATTACAAAATATGGACACTTAATACAAATCTTCACCCCGGCAGCTCAACGTATTAATACAATTGCGAGAATTTCAAGGTAGACACCGATGATTAGTGTCACCAATTCTGTATCTGGCCAAATGTGAAATATAGTCACAATCTTCCCCGCTGCGCTTAAAGTTTTGGTGTTGAATAAAGACCAGAAAGATGTTTTTGCATAATATAATTTCACCTTTTAATCCTAATAAATACTAAATACAATACTATAACAAAACTAAAAGACTGCATTAGAGGAAATTTCCTCAAGACATTGTTGCGTTAACAAGAATGGGACTGACGGACGGAGACAACCTGAAAACATGATGCCTCCAGCCAGGGCTGCACGATTATTTGGACTGATATTGGGAATGCAATATGACTTGTTGAATTAGAGGGAAGAATCATTTTTACATATTTGGCTCTAATTTTCATTGAAAAACAAACAAAAATAAATTGACTTTTGCAGGAATCTGTACCAAACAAAGATGTTCTCTGAAGTCTGTAGAATATGATTTGTGAGTCATGACGACTCTGCAGCACCGCAGTTTTTTAATTAAATTGTATTTTGACACACACGCATTTCTCCTGGAACTAATATTGCGCCACCTGCAATTTAAAAACTGCTGTAGTCAATATCCTGATTTCGGTTAAATTTCGATTAATTGCTAAGTTCAACCTCCTGCCATGGCTGTTGTTGACAAAGAGGTATAAAAATAGATCAGTGTGAACAGAACAGTCATTTGTCCCACATGAAAAGATCTGAATATGAAGACTAGAGAGTGTTCTGCAGTAAGGCTAGGTAACATACCTGTCTCCATACAGTAATGGCTTGGTAAGACACTGTGTGCAGGCCTCGTGGAACCACTGACCACAGCTTCCACACTGCAACATCTTCAGGTTCCACCTGCAGTCCGACATGACAACATCAAGAGACTTTAAACACGCAAATGAGTGAATGTGTCCCACACCTGTCACCAGACGTGTTTGTATTTATGCATAATTGAGGAGAGTCGGAGTGCTGGTGACTGCAGCTGCCACTTCACGTTTTCTAAGCTGAAATGTGTCTTCGGGTGTAAACTCCCACGGGGTCCTACGACTCATACGAATGTGGCAGTTGGGAGAGTAAGCAAAGTTGCATTCAAATAATTTGGTGCACCTTATTTTGATTGACAGCTTACCTGACAGTATCTGATTTGATGCAGTACACATCACTCACACATCATTCCAACAAAGTCAAAATAAGCTCAAACTGCTTGTGCTGTTTGACACACGTCTGATATGCTGCATGCAATTTGCAAACAACCCACAAGATGACTTGGACGAGATCACGCTCTCTGAGAAAACGCCTGCAGTCACAGGGCAAACATCAACGACACATCCACACTTAAACTGGCCTCTGCTGTGTCACTCACTCTCCAGGTCCGGCACAGTAGCAGTAACACTGTTGCTGATTGGTCAGATGCTGCGGGTCCCAGTCTAAAGACGACAGCTGGTAAGGGAGCCGGAGTTTCATAAACTGCATGAGCCGAGCGAAGCGTCCACGTTTGAGGGCCCCGCCTCTCTGAAAAAAGAAATTTAGGACATAACTGATCTGTCGGTGAGCCTTCAAATCACTGTCGTTTCAGCGCAGCGAGGGAGACGGATCGCATCGGATGGAGAGAAAGCAATTCATCTTATTTTTTTGTAGGTCAGCTGTGAGAGATGGTGTCCGACACAGCGCAAGCCTGGACAATGAGACGGGGACATTGACCGAGTGACAATTAGCAACTGTTTTTTTTCATCTCATATCTACAGAAATAGAGCACATGTGATTGATTGACTTTAAATGTACTTGTGTCAACTTGGGCATAATATTTCAGCTTCATAACTATTGATTCTTCATGATTCTTCAGACACAGTGTAGAACATCTATTATTAAACTCAATACTGAGGGTATTAGTTCACTTTTTGCCTGGTATAAACCCATTTTCTGGTGTACACAACAGTATAGTGGCAGAAAAGCCAGATATATTTGACTGAATTTCTCCCATATTACACTGAATGCCTTTTTCCCCAGAGTGTGTGACGGAGAGATTAGCAGCCTGACCTTGGTTGAGACTGCAAAGACACATTGCCGACATATCCACGAATCGCTGTCAGCTTCCGGTTCGATGGTTGGCGTGTGGCACTCTGGATGATAACCTGTAATGGGAGCAGGAGGCAGAGCGTTTAATTTGTGTTTACAAGACAGACAGCCGGAGTGACAATAATGGCAGAGCAGCTCCATGTTTAGAGCTTTTGTGGGTTTGTTGGTTTGTTTCTACAGCATGCAAAACAATTTGCTTTACTATTTGCATTGAGGAAGTAGAGAGCATGTTTGTCTGTTTTTTCCCCAAAACAAACTGTCAGTAACCCCGTTTGTCTGACTGAGACGTGAAGAAGACACGACAGTAAAATTTACTGCTCTTTCCTGCTTGTGCATCCTGGTGCTGTTTGTTTGTAAAAGTTCTTCCTACGTGCACATCATACTTTCTAAGTTTAATTTTGTATGTGCAGACTTCAACACCGGAGGGCTTTTTTCACATCCATGTCTGCGCTCACTGTTAAAGCTGAGGTAGGCAATTTCTGGAAATCAAGCTAGCCGTAGCATGAGACTCCTAAAGAGGCAACTCTACTGGCCCCTCCCCTCCCTGTTTTTGCTCCAGCTCATTTTTATTTCAGTTATTGTCGCTCTCTCTTTTAGGGCCAGTTTACACAAAACGTTCACAATGAGACCAAACAGTTGTAGGGAAAGTTGCAACGGAGTAAACTCGTCCATCTCAGCTCGACTCAAGCCGACTGACGGCGTCACCTGCAACTCAGCTTGTCAAGTCGCCAGAGGCCATTTTAAGAATGTGAGGCACGTCACCTGTTTTAACAGCCAATCAGCTCGTAGGGACATCGCCTGTCCCTAAAAAGCACAGCATAGACTAGCCAGTAGGAACGCGCTCTCTCTAAAATGAGCATCTATTAGCCGAAAAGTCTAGTGTCCTTTCAGACCATCTGAGCTACAAAATGATTAAAGGTTAAAATGGAGTCTTTGCCCGATAATGCCAAAAATAAACTGTCAACTCCAAATTTAAAGTGTACACGACAGCATGTTTGACAGTGAGGGCGGAGACTTCTTGCATTCCCAGGGGCTAAACTATTTTTATATTTGAAGATTCTACATTTGGTAAATGTGGAGCAGCTTTATTGTCATTATACAACGAAACTGCGAGGTTAGAGTGGAGGGTCAGCCCTGAGCCACTGCGACTGAGCGTGCCGCCACACTGGGCCAACCTAACCTAATGTGTCTAACAGGCATGTTTTCATGGTGGGAGGAACATGGACGGGGAGAACATGCAAACTCCACACAGAAAGGTTGTAACCCAGCCAGGTATCGAACCCAGGACCTTCTTCGTATTTGGCCACATTTAGACGAGAGCAGCCCTACTACAAATGGAAAAGTCTTTCCTTTGCATCCTTAGAAAATTCTGCAATTGCATGAACAACCAAAAGCGCTGTTTGTTTGTGATGACATACCGTCAGAGCTGCCCAAGTTGTTTACTTCCTGTAGCTGCTAAGCCCTACGCAGCCACAAATTAAAGGAATTCAGCCGTAGCTTGACTTCTAAAATTAAGCAACGAACTCTTGAATTTACCTCAGTAGATGTCGTCATATTTAACTTGCTTTGGGTGCACTCTGGAGTGTTTAATCAGAGTTTGGTAGTGGCTACTGTGCATTGACTTGCGCTAGCATTAGCATTAGCACAGTCACCGCCGTCATAGGCTTCACAGTTGGCCCGTTTACACAACTGGACAGAAGGTCGCAGTTTTAAAAGATGACACTCTGGAACCCGGTTTCGAGTGTTTGAGGTTTCGGGAGAACCAGCATGCTGTTGCCGTGTGAAAGGAGGCTGAAGAGCAACAAAAGTGTTTCATTTGATGTGAAAACTTGCACTGTGTGAACTGGCTCTCAGCTGTGGACCTGGATTCGAACCCAAGACCTTCCTCCTGTAAGAAAACAGTACTAACCACTAAGCCACCGTGCTGCCTTTCAATAAGAGAGAAAGGGTATTTGATTTTAAATCAACTTTTTCTGTGGAAAAACCGACTCTAACACAAATTATCACTCAGTGCAGAGAAGTTTTATCTCTAAAATTTTGTCTGGACGTCCTGGAAATTTGCTCGGGTGAAAACATCTCATGTCGTTTAAGTCGATGAATGAAAGTTCTGCGTCCATGTCTCATTTTCATTCTTGTCAGGATGCAGGTGCAACAACTCATATCTGTCACTGACGAAACATTGTTTTTCTGTCTTGTTTCCTTAAGAGCAACACTGATATTTTACCATACGGTGTCAAATCTTCAAGGTCAGCACAAGAGCTGGTGGAGATACCACTGCTTGACAGCATATGATAAGGCGTGCTTCCTTACCGTGGCGACATTTAAGACAATTTATGAGGGGTTCTTTAAGAGGCGGAGCGTCACAAATACAGCAAACTTCTTCCACTCCAGCAGCGACTGAGGCAAACAGAGAAAGACAGAGAGAGGCAGGGGAGGGGAGGAAGTAAATGTGAGAGAGGGAGAGAGAGAGAGCAGTCAACAGCATTAATTTATGTATATTGATTCCCATCCTTGCCACCTCATTGATTTCTGTGTCTCCTGCACCCTTTTTATATTTCACTTCATTTGACGGGGGATATTCAGCCCGGTCCTAACAAGCGTCACACTTCCCCCCTTCACTTGATGTTAGGTAGAGTGGGGGCGCCATTTCCCTGAGGAGTCATTAGTCTGATAAATTCATAAATTGACTCTAATATACCAATTACATCCCAACGTCCCCGATCAGAACACTGAGAGCAATCAGCATCATAACCTCAGACGTGACTGAGGTAACTGCATTGTCTCCGAAACGACACATCAGAGAAGTGGATGCAGAAGATGAGAAAAAAATGAAAAGTTTCAAGCTCAGGAAGGGGAAAAGAATCAGAAAAGTGCTCCTTCAACTCCTCGAGCAAAGTTTCAGAGCGAAAACAAACATCTTGTAGTTTGAGTTCAGCTGAGCCTCTGTGCGTTCAAAAACTCAAACTACAGTCGGAGCGCTTTTTTAGCCTAAGAGACACAAAGTGCTCCCAACAGGAAGCCTTTCACTCTTCTATGTGAGGGGGGAGGGAGAGGAAAAGAAGAGTTCTCCTTACACGAGTGGATGTCCTTTCTCAGTACCCAGAACTCTGAGTTGTCCTCAAATCTCACCAGACAACATTGCTTGACTCCATCTACCTGAGAGGGAGATAGCAGGTGAGCGGAATGATTGACAAAACTAAATGGAAGTCTTTTCAGATCCAAAGGAACACACTCACTTCCGCGCGCGCACACACACGCACACTTACTCTTTTCACATTGCCGAGGTACAGCAGTCCGTCACTCCATCGAGCCAACACATCATCTCCTTCACTTACTCCCCCCATCCTGAGGAGAGAGACACAGAGAGGGGAGAGAGGAGAGGGAGCAGGGCTCATGTGAAATGGAAATCCGATTTATTCGCTGAATACTTTGCTGCCATTGCTGACAGAGGGGTTTATGGCCCCGGCGTTTCGGCTGGCTCTTAGACAGGCGGGCATCGGTGCAAAGGGGTT
>JAQLOL010000025.1:5106048-5117127 GCA_029783665.1 Naso thynnoides | reverse complement strand
CCACAGTGAAAGATGAGAGTGAGTAGAGCAAGACAAATGATTACTGCACACATGAAACACACACACACACACACAAAACACTGCATGATGACTGCTGCAATACAGTCTGATTGAATGAGCAAAGATCACTGTGCAGCGACTTGAAGCATCTGCCAGCCACTTTGCTGCTTTCTTCCTCTTCTCCCAACATCTTAAAAACTTGAATAGACGCATGAAATGACTGTGCAGGCATTATCTCTGCACATGGAGCATTTGTTCCAGTGCATGCACTCAAGTCAAGACAGACGCAGGATAGGCTCCATAATAGTGCACGTAAGCCCTTTGTGAATCAAAGGGAAATCAGGCAAATTGTGCGGGGAAGCTGGCCGGTGAAGGGTACCTGTCAAGTCGAACTCCTTTCCGTCGGGGTCACAGTGATTGCTGAGCAGGCTGGACATGAAATGCTCTCATCTGCCGTGGATCTCCGCTGCCCAATTACTGCCCGCTCGGATGCGCAGCCTGCGTGTTTGCAAAAAGTGGATGATGTGCATGTATGTCCCTGTCTGTGCCAAGCGCCTGTGTGTGTCAGTCAAGCCGTCAGCGAGGAGGAGGAGGAGGGAGAGGAGGAGGAGGAGGAGGAGGTGGAGGTGGTGGGGGGGCGACTGACTGACTGTCCGTCCGTCTCTCAGCCTAGTTTGTCTGTCCTCCGCTGTGCCGTTTCGTCATGTCCCCGTCGCTTCGGCTCTCCTATCCCCCCTCTCCGCCACCACTTATTGATGCTGTTAAGGCGGGTTTGTCAGAGCAGCACCGGAATCAAGCCGCCAGAGACGCCATCATCCCTGCCTCCCGCTCTCGACCGACTTGTTGTGACGCAGACATAAAACACCGAGATAGAGTGGGAGGGAGATATTGATAGGGTTGGATTCTGAGGAGGAGGAGGGGGGGGGGGTCCACGGCGAGAGCACCTTCCTGTCTGAGGGACTGACCCTAAATCGTTGTGACAAGGTGGGATTGTGATGTCTGGCAGCAGGAGGGAGGGAAGGAGGGAGGGGGTGACGGTGCGCTAAAAGCCAGCGGAAGCAGCGGAAGCAGCGACAGGGGCCAATTAAGTGGCCAATTAATGCGTTTAGTGGTCTCGTTAATTGGTCTCAAACAAGAGGGACCGAGTGTAGGAAACCGGGAGAGGAAAGTTTTCAAACTGGGACGAGAGAGCCGCGCCGGACGCTAAGTCGCCCTTATCAATGCTCATCGCCTCTTTCTTATCTAACAGAACGAATTGTCCGATGCGTTTGTCCTGTTTATGTAAAAGATTTACCAGGTGATTGGACATCACACCAAAAAAAGACAAATAACACATCACAGCAGACTTACAGTTAACCCATAATAACGTCACAGATGAGCATCAAATAAAATCCTAAAAATTAAAACATATATTTTTTACTTTTTTAACAAATAAACAGGCCTACATAAAAAGTTTAACACTTCACTTAAAGCGTCCATCTATAATACATTATGAACATACTTATAATGCGTTACAATGTGCCTGTAGTGCTGGTTATAAGCAGGGTTGGGGTAACCCTAACCATAATGACATATAATGCATTATAAGTGTGTTCATAACGTGTTATATATGTTCAGAATGTGTTATAATGCATTATGGAAACAGGCCTCATGGAAGTGCTGCCAACAATTCACACTTTTTCTCTTTAGGCCGTCACATTATTCTACCTCGGCAGTTCCTGGCTGAAAAAAACTCGAAGTTAACTGCAAAGTGGACAAACAGTCTCTCCACATCTGCAGGACAGATGTGACATCCAGCGGGTCATCCCCCCTCAACAGACATCAAGGTTGTATTTGTGTGTGACGCCGAATATTTTTCACAACGAAACGAGTCCGGCTTCGAGTGACAGCCTGCATGTCAGATATCTGCCACCAACTTTTTTCATTCAGTCTGATCATAAATCAGAAATCACCTCGTTGAATCTGCATCACAGAAAACCTGGTTGCTGCTTCAGAGAAGGACGAGGATCAGCTGCACATTAGTAGGCCTGCAGCAATGTTTAATCAAGCGTAGCCTAAATTACACTCACACTGACAAAGTAACGTTTTGGCTGAAGGCACATGTATCCAGCTCAGGGTGTAATTTGTTTGTATCCCCTTGTTTGTGTCTTTTCTTGTTTGTTTGTGTCTTACACATTACTCACACCAGCCAACCGTGAGGTAACAGCGCCGTGCAGTTCAAAATGGCCCCTGGCAGATTGAAAAGTGATAAACTGCCCATTTCCAGCTGTAACCACTGGGGGGCGAGCACGCACAAGCCAGCCCGTCTGTGAGAGATGTTCAAGGCCCTTCACTCTGTCCTGACTGAGGGGCTGGACATGTGATATGATGGCGAGGTAAATCTCTCAGGATCTCTCAGAGGTTTGCTGTTTCTCGAGTTCAACTCTTCATATCTGTAAAACCTATTGAAAAGGAGACAGAATATCACTCTGTGCACTTCATGTGTAGGAAACGCTTTAAAGCAGCATAGTGGTGCCTGGAAAAGTGGTTATACTCTGAATTTATGCCTCCAATTTTTTTTTTTTAAAGCAGCCTGAAAGCTGACAAGCACCATTTTTAAACAGCGACGTGTTACAAACAGTGTCACCTACTCTTGCATATTTAGTTCATCCAAAAATGGGACAGTAGTCGTCCTATTTGTACATCGTCACTTGACTTCTGCAGGGAGTGAGGAGGGTCATTATGAAATTAACGGCAGCCACAGAAGAAGTGCAGATTTTGCAATCAACGCTGGCCCACAGTCAGACTATAATCAGGCATTTTAAGTGAACTACTCCTGATTCCTCAGTCCAGGGGTCTTCAACCTTTACTATCAAAGGAGCCCTAAAAATCTGTCTGGAGCCACAAAACATGTTTGTGCCTCATGATGAAGGTACACAGTTTTAAAAGTCTTAAGTAGCTGATCATGATTTTTAATAGGCTGAAATGACACATTTTTCACAGTGGGCAACTTATGCTTATTAGGTACTTGAACTTTGAGCAAACCTATTTGAGCCCTCCTTGTGTTTGAGAAAATTAATAAAGGTAATATAAGATGAGATAAGATAAAGCCTTGTTGTATCCCTTGGGAGAGTTCATCTCAGACATTCGACAGTACACTGGCAGCCTGCTCACACATGTAAGTAGCCTACTTTGATAATGAATCAAACATATCGCAGCAGCGTAGCATTAAAACAGTAAAAGAAAAAAAAAAAGTAAACTAGTTTCAGTTCAGTTTTGCCTAAGGTCAGTTTAAGTTTCAGTCCACAGCCCTTGGGCCCGATCATTAAACACAACACGAGCTCACGCTAATTCAATTCAATACCAAAATCACAGTTTAAGAGCACAGACACTGTTCCATGCGTCGATGCATTTATACAATCAGGGAATATGAAAATGACTCTGGGACGGTGTATTTCCTGTTTCTTGGGGCTCCCTGCCTGTTTCAGACGTGTCCCTGGTTCAAATGATCAGCTCGTTATGGAGCTCTGCTGAAGTCCGATAACGAGCTGATCGTTTGAATCAGGTGTGCTGGAGCAAAGACACGTCAAAAAAAAAAATGCAAACTGAAAAACACTGCTCCAGCCTTACAGCAAAAATAACGTTAGAAAGTATAACCATAATTCATTTCTATGTCGCTTTTTGTCAAAGCCACGGAGAGCCACTGCAGGGGGGCACAGGTTTGCAGACCCTCGCCTTAAGTCCATCCACGCATGAAAAAAACCTCGCAGGTGGTCCGTGCACCTGTGGCTTCTTCTGTAAACGGTCTCTTAGAAGAGCTGATTAGCAGCAGATAGTGTCGGCCCGAGTGTGCAGCATTTGTGCAATTAACACACTTTTTGTTCAGGGGCAGTTTGCAAATATTACTGGTCCTATGCAGGCCTAATGCATCAGGATGAGACAAACATCATGGTGCAGTCAGATTAGCTGATTCTTTTACAGACATTCAGAATGACACAGATGATTTTTTAAAATTAAATATTTTAAAACTGAATTTGACAGTTGGGCTATTGTTAGCTGAGCTATTGGCTAACAACGCCAATGTAGCATTGCGAGGTTGTTTGTAGCTCTGGAAACATAGTTGTTTCCATCTTACCTGTTAATGTCATCAGTTAGACTCCACAGGCCACATGTTGTTATTTGAGGTAAACCAGCAGGGCAGATGGGCCTTTTTTCCTCAGGATGATGAAGGCACGGCCCACCATGCTCTGCCTTTGACTGGCTTAGAGTTACATTCATACCCTAACTCACCAGTCTAAACCTAACCAACCCAAATCAACTGTGATCAATGAGTACAAGAAAAGCATTTAGGTTAAAAAAAAAAAAGGGCTTGCAGCGCACAACTGAATGATAGACATCAAAGGGGATTTAGAAGTGGCTAAACTCAATGCAGACTGAAAAACATGCGGGTGTACTCCGTATACCTGCATATACCCGCACTTGAGACACACAAGTTAATAAGAGTTGAAGAAATTAGCCTGAACGATGCAATCGTATGTCTTTCAGCAGATCAGTGCTGAGACAAAAACAGAATCTTGCAGGAATGATTAATAGCCTCCCGGGCTCAGTCTGCTCAGGTGTGCTGCATTTCCGATGAGGTCGCAGCTCCAGCCTTCATCCTCCTGCAACGCACACAGCCATCAACGGGGACAGACAGACAGCCCTCGAGGCTGTCGCAGCATGTCCTCACGTGTGCTGTCTCTGTCTGTAGTCCTTGTGTGGCAGCGAGACAGAAACTCTCATCAGTTTCCTTTAAAGCACGTGCTCATCATGATGGTGCACTTTGTTTTGACACTCTCCCACAGCTTTAGGCTTAAACCCTCAAAGATATTTTGTCAAAGTGACATTTTGTGAGATAAATCTAACATGTAAGTATTTAGCTCACTTCAGTGAATACTACAGTCTTGAATACTTCATTACAAGTAAAACTCCTGCAAGCCTTCTACTACAAGTAAAATACTTATAATGCAGAAAATGTACTCCTGGGTGTCATATTAATATGCAGAATATTATATTAGGCATTGCAGGATTTTTTGTTATTCACTTTCTGTTTTGATACAAAGTTTTTAATAAAGTGTTTACTTTATAAGAGTACATTATATTTAATAATGCCCACTTTTTTAATGCATAAAAGGCTATTCTGCAAAGTAAGAAGTGATTTCTCAGCTGTCGGAGAAATGTAGAGACATGAAAATACATTTTACTCTCAAATAGTTGATAAGGCTGGTAGTGTGGTGTGCCATGAAGGTTTTCAGGAAAACTGGGATAATGATTCTTATAGATTTAAAATAATTTATATTAAGTATTAGGTCTTGAGATGAGGGTTAGATTTACTCTACTTAAATAACGTTCTTTTAAGTTTTTGTGTGCAACAAAGATGAACTAAAGCACGAGGCTATAAAGTTAAAATCAGACTTTTTTAAGGCTATTTTGGGCATTGGCAGTGTTAAGGAGTAACTAGTTAGCCTACATGAAACGAAATTATGTTATTTAATTACAAAATAAATGTAACTGTACATTAAATGAAAAAGGAAGTTTAATTAAATTACAATTATGTATGAAAATGCTAAAGATTACAAAAGGCGTTACATGTGAATATTGTCTGTAAAAAAAAAACTGGGGCTATATGTTTATATATATGTTATGTATGTATGTTATTTTGTTGCTCTGCATGTTTTTGAGAAAATGTCTTTTGTCATCTCCAGTCGAGGCCGTTTTGTAAAGTTTGATGCTGTTCTGATTCTTCTGATTGGTTCTTGTTTGAATTTGCAGCGCCATGAACACGGCCTGGTGTAAACATTTGGTGGTTAACGGTTCAAAACATTGGCGAGAAATTTGGGAAAAGTAATCACAAAGTAATCAAATGTAAAGAGTTACATTACTTTGATTTTAAAAAATCATTGAAATAGTTACGTTACTCATTGCATTTTAAGTAGGGTAACTAATGATGTGTAACCTGTTACATTTCCAAAGTTACTTTCCCAACCCTGGTTTCCAAGAGGTGACCAGGCTGTGCGCATGTGCGCCAGACGACCCGTGCGGAAACGCGTTGGAGATGTCTCTCCTCTCGGTCCCCAAAGTGACATTTCCCCGGAGGAGCGGCGCTTTGAAGCCGCTGCGGTGCACGGTGCGCCACCCGCAGAGACGGAGCTGCTGCTAAGGCGCTGAGTACACAACATACAGGAACTGCGACGCCCGAGAGAGAGAGACAGAGAGACAGAGACAGACAGAGAAAGAGAGAGACAGAGAGAGAGAGAGAGAGACAGAGAGAGAGAGAGAGAGACACAGAGAGAGAGAGAGAGAGAGAGGAGGGGGAGTTTGCAGCCTGGGCGAAGTGCGCTATCAGCCGCTGAGGTCTGGACAGGCGAGGGGTGTGCGGACGCTGATTGAGGAGAGAGGGTGGAGGGGAGGGGGCCGAGGCGGACGGAGTTTCCTCGTCGCTGTCGTCGTTGACGGCGGTGCAGATGGGTGCGACTCTCCGATCCAGCAGCACCGACGGCCACCCCGCGCTGCCGACATCCAGCTGAGCGCGGTTGGATCGCCCACATCCTGCGAATGACACTCGGCGTTCTGTAAGTTCAATGCCAGCTTCCCCTCATGTCTCCTCCACTGTCTGGTTGATTTTTTTTTTTTTTTTGACATTTCCAGGGCCGTCGTGTCACTGAGTGACTCACAGTAGGAAGCAAATGTCACATCTGTCATTCTTGTGTGTTGTAACAGGAGTGTCGGCACGCACAAACTTTTACAGGCTTTGCTCATGTTCTCATCATCCGGCCTGCATTCATCATGACAGCAGCTTTATCATAACTGCAGCACCACCCTACGGCTGCATTTACTGTGCAGAGAAGGAGCATTACAGGGTGTGACTTCACTGTAACCTAGTTACAGCGGTGTGTGTGTGTGTGTGTGTGTGTGTGTGTGTGCGCACCTCAGAGCCGGTGAATAGCGGGCATTCAGACGTGTGCATGGCCGTTGGTCAGCGCGTAAACTGCGGTGTTCATGATTTGTTTTCCCTGCAGGCCTCATGCGTCTTTTCCTGTCTCATGCAAACTGCGAGCTAGTTTCTTAAGCAAGTTTATATTAAGCAACATCACAAACGAGCAGCAGGGATATTTGTTTGTGTAAGAGAGAAAGAAAGTGTAGCACAAACGCTGCAAAGCTGCAGAACTCTAAAGCAGCGTGGAGAGTTGGTCGTGTTAGAGCATTTTAATATGACACTGAGGCTCTGTGGCTGCTGCTCACTCTGATCCAGAGTGGTGCGAGTCCACAGGGGGTCTGTGATGGGTTGATTCTGTGGTTTTCACTTACAGCAGCCACCTGCTGACAGGGCTGGGTATCCAACTTCAAACTACCTGAATACTATTGAATTACAGGTGGAGGGGGGGGACCGATAGGCGAATTATCGCAGCATTTTGTGTGATGGTATTATATCATTCATAAACACCAAGTCAATAAATGTTGCAAATGCAAACTCAACTTTTTGGGGTAATGGAATAATAAAAATCAAATGACTTTTCTGTCCACTAGATGGTGCTAAGTGCTCACTGTCTGGTTAGGTGATAAAAAAAATGCAATAAAAAAGTTTATGAAGATGAATAGACTGGGAACTTTGTTTTATTAGATCAAACAGATGATGCTGACAAAATTTAACCTCAGGAAAATTATTTGCATTTGAAAAAGATGAAAAAAATGCAATATATGATATCGCAGTACTCAACATATCGCAGTATTGTGATAAAATCGTATCATGACTTAAGTAATAATATTATATGATGAAGTCTTCGGTGATTCCCACCCCCATCTCGAATATCAACAAACGTCAGATATGGAATGACCAGCAGAGTTAATCACATCAGCATCGGTGAGCCAACACGCATGCATCATGCTAGCTGTGCCAGAATCTAATAGTCGTGTTGATTGGCTGTGTCTTGCAGGAAAAACACCAGATTACACCCAGAGACAGGGCTGACCATAAGTATGTGTGATGTAATCCTTTGTTCAAACGGATGAGATAAAATCGGTGTTGAAAAAAAGTATCATTATTGGTACCTGCATCGAATTTTTCTCAACGATACCCAGCCCTGCCTGCTGTGGGCCTTCCTGCAAAGCTCACATTACGTATCACCTCATAACGGTCTGCTTGATCGCTTGAATGCTCAAACAGAGGCTTCACTGTAATGGTTCAGGCTTGCATCACTGTGTAAGAGTTCACATTTCCATAGCGAGTCCACTGTATCAGCCTCCACATCTGCCCCCTCCTCCACCTCTCTTCCTGAAACAGTGTTTGCTAGATGTCTATCTTCATGGCGGTCCGAATAGCAAAGAGGGAAAGGGGAATGGAAGGAGGGGCTGCTATGCAAATCTTGACCTGTTGTAGAGTCCAGCGAATGTGTTAAACAAATTACCCGCTGAAAGGTCTCTGAGCCAGCTTACTATGGGATGTTCCTTGCAGTTTATGAAATCTACACTCCGAGTTTGCCGAGCAGTCAGGCTGTGTCTGATATCCCGTCCATCGGTGAGGCTTGCAGGTTCAGAAAGCTCATAGTTGGTTCCTTAATCACCCTAATAGTGTCTTTATCGTCTCCTTCTATTTTAGATTCATTTGACCTCCGATTAAACACTTTCAGTATATCTGAAATGTGTTTTTACAATGCCTTGTGTTGATTTTATGTACTAGGTTTTGTTTGAATGCCTTTTGTGCTCCATGTAAAGCGCTTTGTCTTTGCCTTGTTGAAATGTACAATACAAATAGACTTGCCTTGCCCAGTGTGGCGATAAGGAGTTCAGTCTCTCAGTCTTTTAGAACCTGCATGTCAAAGTTTACTACGAGCTCAAGGCAATTCAAAGGGCTTCATATTGACATGAAAAGGCATTAAAGGACAGCATGTTAGCTTCAGATAAGCACAGAAAGAGAACTTTGTGGGTTTCGTCATCTTATTAGAAAAAAAATGCAATTTAATAGTCAGGATGAACAAATGGAATGTTAAAAGTTACGCCTCTGAAATCCTTGTTTGTTTTAAAGTGTAAGAATAAGTCACTGAATTAAGGAATAACCAGAATAAATTTTTTATTGCAGTGTGAGCTATAAATAAGCTTAAAGGAGAGTTATTGTGCTCATTGCTCTTTCATTTTGACTTCGGACTCCAGTAGAGCAGCAAAACACCACTGACTGAACTATGAAATCCGTATATCCTCGGGAAACTGTGACTCACCCTCTCTCTTCCTTCTATTTTCTGCATTCCTCAAAACAGTCTGTGTCAGTTACTCCTCCCCCTTCCCTTCATGTGTGCCACCACACTCTGCTGTACTCACAGCCTCTTTACTGACACAAAATAAACAACTAGGACACTGATAAAATATTACTTACAGCTCACGCCTCTCACTCTTCAACAGGACAAAACAACGTGAGGTCCTTGGCAGCAGTTTAGTTAATCCAGCTCATGTGCTCATGTTGAGGAAGTAAATGAATCCACACGGAATAAATCCACAAGGAACAGGAACGCTGTCAAAGTTAACTGTCCTTCATTCACTGAAAAAAACAAACGCTTTATTGGAGCCATCTTGAACAGAGTGCTGACATGCATACATGCCCATATAAGGAAGTCCAGCACACATTAACGTCGCTGGAAAAGTACTTTTAAAAAACTACTGTAAAACACAGCGTGCAGGGCCAAATGAAACAGCCTGCAGGACTCACTTCCAAATGCATGGACCTCATTATGTGACACTTTGACATCGTTTAACACGAGTATCTGACACTGTAGCAACATTCATATGTCAGCAAAGATGGAAAAGCATAAGAGCTCTTCTTTAATAAAAGGAAGTTATGGGCAAGTTTAAAGCCTCAGTTTTGAAGAATGAAAACTTAAAGCAGAGCTCAGACCTCATGGTTCATAATGTATCATAACAGCAGTTCAGAACTGAACTAAAAAACAGCCGCAGCATCTTAAAATGAACTATTTTACACAGTTTGATCTTAGAGAAAAATCTGTTACCAGATTCTTCTGGAGAGAAAAAGTTCCTTTGTATTGTTGCGCTAATGAAGCCAAAAACACTGTTAAGATGTTTTTCTGAACAGCTGTGTATGACATCATAAAACACTTCTCTTCCTCTGTTCTCCTGTCTGTGGCAGCTGGCACCATGCTGCCCCGTAACATGCGAACAGGTGGTTATGACCTGCCGGGGGTGGAGTCAAGCGACGTGCCTCTCATTGGCTACCGGCCTTTACTGCCCGACACTCCGAGTAACCAGTCGGGGAGAGGGAGCGCGAACGATGAAGTGGAAACTTCACAGGTGAGTGTGTTTTCTCCTGCCTCATTGAAACACATCCATCATTTTGTCACTTGAGTGTGATGCAGAGTGTGATGAAGTTGTATGGTATCTCACGGCTCGCTCTGTGATGTTATTAGAGTCCTCATAATCTCTTCATACCTCCTCCTTTATTAGTTTTTCTTCTCAGAGGATTTTAGGAGAACTTTTTATTTGCCACGGCGGCTCTGGCCATCACAGCTAACAGCATTTAGGGCGATGCTCCGTGGGTCTTTACAAGCTGCGTTTGTTCACCAGTTTTCTTAAATAAATAGCAGGTGCAGTCGTCTGGTTTTCAGAAAACCCTGAAAGAATAAAATCCCTGTGAATCAGACAGAAAGGGAGACAAATTAAGAGGCATGTGTGTGTATTTACTGCTTTGCCTCCAGGGAATGCAGTGTGCTTCCGTAACTGTAAATTCAAACAGCTACACAGATGAAAATTAAACTCATTTTTTAAATAAATATTGGTAAATAGACTCAAAACAAGGTTAATTCAAAAGCGGTGTGATAGGACAGAGGGGATGCCATTGTGATCTGCTTTGGTGCATTTCCATAAAATTCATTAAACTCTTCTTCTAAATGCATTTTTACCTCCGCCAAGGAGGTAATGTTTTCGCCAGGGTTTGTTTGTCTGTCTGTCTGTCTGTCTGTCTGTCTGTTAGCAACATAACTCGAAAAGTTATGGACAGATTTGGATGAGATTTTCAGGAAATGTCCGCAATGGGACCAGGAACAATTGATTAAATTTTGG
>JAQLOL010000025.1:5047348-5080059 GCA_029783665.1 Naso thynnoides | reverse complement strand
AGCTTTTCAAATCTCAGTTTTTGTTGCTTTACTGATTTTTTATATCTTTGCAAATTCAGTATTTTTCGGTTTTGGACTGTTGACTTCAGAAAACAAGCGATTTGATCAGCATTTTTACAATAATCTGGTATTTTGTTCTCTTCATGATTTTAAGGGGATGTTCCTCAGTTTCAACACTAATTTGAAAGTGTTTTATGTGTGTGAACAGCCTGAGTACCTCTCGGACGAGCCTGGCTTGTGACAGCGAAGGCCTTTTTGACTTCCCCTCCCCTGTCAATAATCTGCTGTCAAAACTCACAAAGGTAATATGTTATTATTTGTACCTTTGGGCCAACTTTGCATTTTTTCAGCATGATTTACGGAAACTCTATTCAGGAGTGACCCTTTGTTTTTTGTCCTGGACTTGTATATCAAACCACAAAAAACAATCATGTCCTTGATCATCAGCTGCATCATTGTTTCTATTTCAATCGCAGCACATGAGATCTCCGTCTGTGTCCTGTCTGGACGTTGACACGTCTCCCCCAACCGGCGACTCCAGCCCTGCCGCGCTTACTCCATCTACCCCCACAAAGTCACACCGCCGATCAGCCTCCTGCGGCAACAACCCCCCGAATAACATCCAGGGTTCTGGGCCCGACATGCGAATCATCAGGATTCGGATGGACCTGCAGGATGGAAACCTGTACCGAAGCATTCTGGTACTAATGCAGACCATTTGAGCCTCATTCACGGCAGCAGCGAGGCTGTAGAAAAGACTCTGTGGCAAATTTCCGGCAACATGCTGCACTTACAGCCTCTTCTCTTATCTGCAAGGATCCTGTAATGATAGCCATCAGAATCTGAGCCTCAGGATACGATGGACCCAGGATATCATTAGTGCAAATCAAGCTGTCTCACTGTCATTGTTATTCTCCTCTCTCCCCCTCAGGTTACCAGCAATGACAAGACCCCCACTGTGATCAGCTCTGCCTTAGAAAAGCACAATCAGGACCCCAAACAGGCATCCAGATATGAGCTGATCCAACTTCTGCCTGAAGGAAAAGGTAAAGATGTTTTTTCAGCGTAAAAAAAAGAAGAGCGGATCCACGAGGCTGTTAATAGCAACACCTGCTTGAAATGTACGGTGTATTTCTGGACCAGTTCTATCATTCTGTGGCGTTTTCATGTCATTCAAATCTTGATATTTTTTTCACTTCAGTATCTAAAACTGTGCTTAACTTCGGGTTTTTAGATCAGCACAGAGGGAAAAGCATTGAAGCAACACTATGTAACTACGACTGCTCTGTCTGTCTGCAGCCTTTAATTTAGCAGAGCTGTCACCAACAACGACTCGCTGCTGCAGCTGCAGCTTTTGTCTGCAGGCAGCCCACATGCTGCTTTCAGGAACCTCTGTAAATCACAGGGTTGAGGCAGAGCAGTCGTAGGACATCAGACAGAAAACCAGAGGATATTTTCTCCATTAAATATGACCTGATTTTACCAAAAATTGCAAAAATTGCTTTTTGTGCAATATATTAATATGCACTGTTAAGTTTTGTTTTTTGAAGCAGTGGGTCGCAGTTACATAGTGTTGCTTTGACATCACCAATCAAGTAATACTTTTGGTCCAGTGTGTTTGCTTGTCAGCAGAATATCTTAAAACGTTCTTGACAGATTTTGATGAGATTTGGGTTAAAGTAGGACTGTCAGACTATTAACTAAAGGTGCGTTGAAGGAACAAAACAGCAGCATGCGATTAACTCGATGAAAAAAATTATCATGCGTAATCGCGGCCTTTTAATCAGTCACAATTAACACGTTAACATTGACAGCCCTCGTTTAAAGTAAAGCCTAACTCAGACTAGCCAGTGTTCAGTTTTTATTTTTGTACAGATTAATGCCTTTACATTATTATTTCTGAACGTGGTAAGATAGAGCATCTTTGATCCTCTCCATTGTTTTTCTTCTCTGCTGCACTTCAATGAATAAACAATTTCTGGCGCATATATCCAATAGCTTGTGCGTGATGCAGAACCAAATCAATTCATAAATTCAAACTTCTACACATTTTCCATCACTAAAGTAACATATTTTATAGATATGTGACCTTAGCTGAGTTACAGAAAAAGACAAAAAACATGGCAAACCGTTCAAGTATCTCGTGTATTTTCATCTTAAGGGTATTATTGCACCTTCTGTGGAGAAGCTTTACTAAATTCTGTTGTGCTCATTTGCCTCTCTTCTATTTTTCTGAACACAGAACTAGTCATCCCTGCCACAGGAAATGTTTTCTACGCCATGACGTCATCAAGTGTTGACTTCCTGTTGAGGAGGAAAGGCGGGAACACTCCTTTGAGCTCGCAGCCGATCAGCACAGAGACGAGCGCCACGTATCCCCGGATCAAGGCCAAGGGGAGGAGACTGGTTAGGACTCTATTTTGACACCAGACTTTCCTCAGCACAACTGGTGATGGAATTTCCTCTCAGTCGTGACGTGAACGCAGGGCGAGCTCACGCAGACAGTCAACGTGGCCTTTTTCTGTGCAGAACAAACATCTACACGCCTTCCTCCCTGCAGCGCTTCCTCTACCAAAACACCAACACCAAGTCCTCCTTGTGCTTAATCAAGGACTCCACAGCAGGTTCTGTCAAACATTTCAAAAGAACAATGTGAGTTTTCCTCTTTTCCAAATTTAAGCCTGGAGGAGGAGCGACGGAAGCTTTTAGCTGCTCTTGGTGCTGGCTCTCGAGTCCCCGTCAGGTAGCACTTGATGCATTTTATTCATTCCAACTCAATAAATAGGATCTGTTTAAAAGGCTTACAGTTGCTTACAACAGGAAATCCCTTGTTGTGTGCCTCTGTTATGACGTTTCCAAAAGGTTATCTTGGTCAGGACTGGTGCGATCCCCTGAGATGCAGGGATTTTTAGAAGAATTTAGGACAGTGAACAGAGTTTGAACACGCAGAGCCTGTCAGCTGTGGTTCTGTTAAGCTGCAAACACGAGGAAGGTGTGCAAGTGCATCATAGTAGCAAAACACTGAAGATTCGCATAAGTTTTGTATATATTTATATATTTTGTATGTATGATGTCAACGTTGTGTTTACACTGTCAAGGAGCTCCAGGTCCACGTGTCCAGTAACTCATTCATCAAGTACAAAAAGTACCTGCAAGATTTCCACTTTAAGACCAACAGTACTCAACAGACTGTGACAGTCATTAGTTCAGCTTTGACTCTTTTGAAGCTTTTGAAATAAAGGCTAAATTAATTGATATTTTTATCAGGGCTGTCATTGTTAACGTGTTAATCGCGACCGATTAAAAGCCACGAATAACATGTTATTACTTTTTAATTGCATGTATCGCGTGCTGCTATTTTGCCTCTTCGATGTACCCTAAATCAAGCTGCTTCCTGTCGGCAGTAGAAAGACAACAATACATTTCCGAATGGCTCATTTTTCCTTTCTGTTATTTTCCTCCCTCCTGAGTTCCAGACAAGAAGATAGATCCCATTATTTTGACTGTGTGTGCAGTAACAAGGTAGAGACGGGCAGAGTTTGCCCGCTGCTAATTAGCTTAGCTCAAACACTGGTAGTCTATGGGAAGTGCTAGCCTGCCTTCGCTTAAAGTCATCAGATAAACTTTCCAACGATTCTAAATGGTCCTGTGTGCTTGTTGTGACCCGTTTATTTACCATTTTATGTTATTTTTAGACTCAGATTAGCACTTTATGTCATTTTAGAATCAAATATGCATGGGAAGTAAACCACAGGGCGCATGCGCAAAATACTATTGATGTGCTTGTAAGTAGGTCAACAAAACAAAACATCTGTTAAAAAATTTTAATCACATAAAAAGCTAGGCACGCTAGCACTAATTAGCGGTGGGTGAGCTCTCCCTGTCTCTTCCTTGTTACTGAACCAGTCTTGTGCAAGAGATGTTTTCCAGTTGGCAATTGATTCCCTAGTATAATTTTAAATATGCAATTAAAAAAAAACCCCACAGTTAATCGCTGTTGATTACCGAAATTCAGTGATTAATCGCAACTTTATCAACAACCCTAATTTTTATATTAACAATGAATTACATCACTCTCATAATGTGAAAGGGGCAGTTTGCATTGACAAACTGGAAAAAAAGCTCTTTGGCCTGTTTTCAGCTCATTTTTTGGGCTTTCAGGGTCCCAGAAATCGACTTCATGTTCGATTCTCTCAGCTGTTATCAACTGTGTTCCCAGCAGAAGCTGTTTCTAGCGAACGGGCTCAGATAAACCCTCAGCATATTGACACAACTGGAACAGCATCTACAAAAAGTTAGCAACTACCTGGTGAAAAAGTCAGACATCTCTCTGCTAAAGAGCAAGAACTTTTCCACAGGAGCTGAGAGCAAACTAGACCTGGAAGGAGAGAGATAAGCATTTCATTCGTCTGATGGACAGAAATACAAGGTTACAAGGTTCCTTTATTGTACCAGAAAAGGTGAATTCGTTTTGCAGACAGGAGTTTGGCATCCAGAGAGACAAAGAGCAACACAAGACAATATTAAAAACAAAAGCAAGTCAATGAAATATGTAACTCCAGTTTAATTTCTTCTTCTTTAGCTGGATGTAACACATTTGCTGTGACAACTTTAAAAGGCTGGAAAATGGCGTGTAGTTAGAAATAGAAAGTTTTTGCGACACCTGTTGGTCAAAATTGCTTATTGCAACTTTCAAAACATCTTGTTGCACTTTCACAGCTTGTGGCTTTGCGCCAGTTTATTGCTGTGGAAGCAAAACCACGCGGAGGACAGTAAGACAACCCAAAATATTAAAAACACCCACTATCATTAGACTTACAGGTTTACCAGGTCTGAATTTTCAGCAGAGCATAAACTAAACCTAATTTCTGCAGATTTTTTAAACCTCCTCAGCCGCACTTGCACCGCTGTTGACCTACAGTACAAAACCTCAGCTCTAATTTATTGTTTTGAACTGCCATGTTAACTTCAGTGAAGGTTCAAAACACAACCTTTTGAAAAAAGTCCAGACTTTGATGAACTCTTGTGACCTCTGGTTTGACCTGCTCGGTGCTGGTGAGGCCTCCTGATTGGCCGAGGCACGAGCACACCAGGGAGAGGATTCTTCCAATGACGTGTGCTGTTACTGATTTATTTTAGTGCCTTCCTCTAAAGGATTCTCCTCCTTCCCATGTTTGCATTAGAATGTATTCAACATACACAGAGGCAGCGCAGCCACCTCACATCAAAGTTACTTATGCACTACATACAGGATGTCCTATTTTTGTGGTAATAAATTTACTTTTATATGAATTGCATTGCTCTTGAATAATGTGCTGTAACATGCTCCAAGTTCAGTGCAGGCAGATATTTTCCATGCTGCTGAGAAGACTATGAAAAGATTTAAAAACGCCTCTAAATGTCAAATATTGACATTTTTATTTTTCTCATGAAAATATAAAAAGGTGAACATACATCAATGACAAAAACATACCTGTGTTTTAGTATTTTATTCAGATTCAAGACAGCCAGCATCTTTATCTTCAAAATCAATCTCGGAGTGAATGTATGTTTGTATGTAGAAATGTGATAAAAGTGTAAATTTGAAGGCACATATTGAAAAAAAAAAAAAAAAGGTCTGGATTTGTCAGAAAAGCACATTTTAAAATCCCACTCGCTCCTACCAAGCCAGTTAATAATACAAAGTATTAAAGCATTCTTCACACCTGAATGTTGTCAGTGTCTGTGTGTCTGTTTCATTGTTACATTGTGCAGTTAATCAGTGGATGTTCACACAGTCAGCCTCTGAAACCTACATGGAGAAACTCACCAACAGCTTTATATTTCGCTAATCCCGAGCTTACGCTTTCACTCGGTATCAAGTGTTGGACATCATGTGATTCAGGCTCTTTCGTGTCACTGCAATGTAAAATCACAATCATGCATTGCCTTTGCGTGAGCACGCCATATTTGTCTAAAAAAGAGAGAAACCTGTATTTTCGTAGGTGACTCCATAGTCAACCGGAGAACTTTTGTTTTTTCAGTGTGGAAAGTTGTATTCAGGTGTTTTGAAGCTCCGTGTGAAGTTTGGTGCAAATTCACCTTTTCCTCAGTAAGCAACAGCCATTTATTTGCATATTAACCCTGGGCGTTATTTAGTAGGCAAAGTGACAACATGTACATGTTGGTGCTGTCTTCACACGTTGATCAATATCACGTCTGAAAGTAAACAAAGTGTTGGACATCGTCGATCATCTCAGACCTAAAATCCTACCTGAACATCACACAGGCACCATTCAAAGGGCTCCAGAAAGCTGAGAATCTCAGTTTGGACACAATTTAGACCTATTCTGTAACTTAAAGGGTTCAAAAGTCATTTAATACTTTGTAAAGCATAGCACAGCATTACACCGATGCCTCACTAGGTTTAGGAGGTGACAGAAACACATTTAAGTCCATTTTTCAACTAGCAAAGCTCCACACGCTCCCTGAGAACAGACCCACAAAGCAGCTCACTTTGATTCCCACAGAAAAGTTCAAGTTAGCGAAGCAGCAACATCAACCCAGCAGCCGAAACAGGACCGAGTGCTTGTAAAGACATTCGAACAGATGATTTCATTGAAAGTAGCACTTTGAGGCTTTTGCACTTCTCAGCATGAACACCACGTCCTCTGCTTCCTGTCAGATTCTCTTCCCTCAGCATCGCTCTGCGTGCATTTAGTTTTAAGGGGAGGACGGATCAGCCCTCGTTAGCAACCGATTATCATTCTGAACAAGTGCAACAGTTTTTGTGCTTCACAGGCCCCACAAAAGATTTCCTCTCAATCGTCTTCTCACTGTGAGCATCCGGTCCTACATGAACACTTTTCGTTCTGGATCTGTTTTGATTATTTCACTTAAGATATTTCTGAATGATTTTTTTGTAGAAATGATCACCTGGATATTAAATGCTAAACGTGTCATTTCAGTTTGATATCAACACACTAAAGTACGTATATACATTGCACCCGGCGTGTTCAAACATCTCCCTTGCCTGATGTTATCGAGTCCCCGCCACGCTGAATCATCAACACTGGATCGTTCCTCCTCCACAAGCCTCACACTCCAGAGCTGCCGTCCTGTAAGCCTTCCACACCACCGCGTCCCGCACACACACCGTCCCGCCGCCTCGCTTCTCCTCCGCCTCGTTCCTGTTAATGTCCCCCACACACACCCAGCCGCCTCCGGCCCCGGCCCCCGCTGCCTTGGTGCTCACAGCCCACTTTGAGTGGTCCTGGCTGGTCTTGAAGGTGAACGTCTGCCCCGGGTTGATACTTGTGATGTCCAGGACCTTCCAGCCCAGCGAGCAGTCAGAGGGGAGGATGCCCCGCGAGCGGATCCAGAACTGCACCAGGAGGTCTGACTGGAGGGTGGGGGCCACCCAGGAGTGGTACAGGTCTGATGAGACAGAGAGGAGGTGTGAATGGGAACATATTTTTGTGCTGTTTTTTTTTTTAATTTAAATATTTTACTTATGAATAATCTCACATCAAACAAAAAGTAAGAAGGGTGAATTATTACCACAAATTAGAACGTGCACGCACATCCAAAAATGAGATTTAAAATGTGCAGGAAAAAAAGATTCAGGAGGAAAAACAGATAAAAGTACATCTGCATCGTTATAGATGCTCCAAAAAAATGTATTATGACAATGTTTCAGCACCAACAAGGTCTTCATCAGGTATTTATCTTTTTATCTGAATAATATATGACTAAAACCTTGCTGGGATGGAAACGTGGTAATAATAAAGTATTTCTGGAGCATCAGTAACAGTGTGCAGATACTTTTATCTGTTTTTCCTCTCAGATTAGAACTTCACGTTCACGCTGTTTTATTTATTCCTGCAAAGAAACTCAAAGTGCAGCTGACACAAGATGACCTGTGGACTGAACGAACTTTGAACTCTGTAAAATCTTCACAGCCGTACCGTTGTCAAAGGAGGCTCCTTTTGCAAAGCTGATGAAGTCGGTGCCACCCTTCGAGGTCAGCGTCACGCTGCGATTGGACACAGCTTTGACGTGTGGAAACATGTGACCGGACCGATGTTGTTTCTTACACAGAGCAGCCAGCGACGGCACCAAGGACGCCAAGGACTCAGGGACGTCGCAGTCGTACACATTAGGCTGATTGATCTGAAGCTGCTCTCCTGTGGTACAAAAGGAATTAGATTTAAGGTAAACGCTGCCGACGGCACTCGAGAATCCCTCCGTTTGTTTAGTGCGATGAATGGAAAGCGCTGTCGTTGTGACACTGGGGCAGAGATGCTGCAGCAGCTGTGCACAGCAACAGATGAGAGAGACACTGAAGGCAAACACAGCGTAAAGACCTCACAGTCTAATGCAAAGGAAAAAAAAAGACTATGAAAGCTTTTATCTGCGCTTAACTTCCTACATCTGAGTTTTCTTTTGCTTGTGAACATCTGAGCCTTTTGAGGATTTCATTCTAAATCCTAAATCTATCAAGTGTTTGTGATGAAACTAAATATTTCACAGCTTTCCCAGCCTCTTGCTCTTGTCCCAATTTGTTTGAAGCATGCTGCATCAAATTCAAAATAAAAATATATATTTGCCAAGATGAGTGCAGCTGATGGGGTAAAACATTAAATATATTGTCTTTTTGTACTATTTTCAACTAAATTGAAGTTTTAAGAAAAATTACAGAAGGCTTTTAAAGGGTCCCAGCTTTTTGGGATCATTGTTTTAAGCAGCTATGCTTGTCAGGTCAGTACTTTAGACACTCACAGGACCAGATCAGTTTATTTCTGACTTGTCACCTTTAGCAGAGACCACCCCCGTCTTCAAAAAATGTTAAAGTGTGACCACATGTTTACTTTAGTAGATGTCAGACTGCATTTTTCAAGCCCATTTACTGCCATTCATGTTGAAACAGGAACTTCAGTGTCTAAGGAAACTGTTTTACTTCCATGTAGATAAAAACCATAATGACGATATTTTATCGTGCTTTTCTCTAATTGATTTGATCTTTTTCCTCAGTGTCATGGTTTGGAAGTCTTTCTGCAAAGAACAGGAAATGAATCGAATTGTGAAAAGGACCCGTAAGCTGATCGGTGAATCCCTGCTGAATTGGGCGGGTACAGCGGATAGCCGACTCCATTTTAAATGGCAGCCTGCACACTTTGCACAAAGCATTATAAAACAACTTTGTTCCAGCTGCAATCACACTAATGAACAAGCTGGAAGAAAAACTGCACAATTTGCACAAAAGAACAGAACTCTAAATTATTATTTATCTACTTGCTGGTTTTTAGAATGTTTTACTTAGTTTTCACTTTTTTTTATGTATTTTACGTTGTTCGGTGTTCAATGTTTTAACTGGTATTAATGAGACATATTAGCATCTTGATTAGCACTGGAGCACTCACACTGTTTCCTCTGTTGTCTCATCGTATGATGTCTGCGGTGTCTGAGACTGTGTCACAGATGCCTCGCACACGTTTTAACAGTGCAGCAAGTTTACCTGAAGGTCCAGATGAAGTAACTGGAGCCTGAAACACTAAAGGACACGTGAAAGGTGCCAGGTACAGGTGATTCACCCTTCTAAAGAGGACATCTGTCAAAAATCCCTGATTTAGAGAGAGAGAGGGCAGCCTTTCAGACAAAAGTTATTGCGCCTGGAAAAATAGTTCCTTACAGGTGCTGACTTCCTCGCTTTAATATTAGTGTGAAGAAGAATTTTCACACAAACGTTCTTTTGTAACTAACGCTGTCAAACATGTTTATTTATAATATGGACAAAATGTGAACAAACACCATATCTCATTGATAAAGCTATTTTGGGGGAAATGGGCGGGGTTTATGTGACCTATGTGACCGATGCTGTCAAACAACACTGACATGTAGGACCACTGGTATGGGCCTTTAAAACACGAGCAACCAAATATCTCTGAAAACACACTCGTCATCATGTGCTGAACATCTTTGAACTCTGTGTCAAATCGCACTTTTGCTTCACTAATGAAAATGAAACATGACAAGGCTGCGATCACCGTCTGCTGTTTGAGAAAACGTTCATGTGCTTGTATCCACGTCAACCGCAGACACTGTCACACTCTCAACATCCCAGCTGGAGAGGCAATAATCTGATGGAGCAAACGCATGCTGCCGTGTGAGGGGCCAATATCTCTATGGTAACACACCTCAATCTAATTACATTACCCCAGGCACTGTCATGGCAACTGTGCCAACTGCTGCGTCTGCCAGGGAACTGCACAGGCAGCGCGGCGACACGGCGATGACACCTGTTTACGCTGATTATCTTGGATCAGGTTGTTGTTGTCGTGTCAATACACGACCAGATTATTAAGTGCTGGTGCGACAAGACAGTAATGACTAAAAAAAATTCTTTACAAGATGAGGCAGACACTATAAAAAAATATTTTATCACCTACAGTAACCACAGCGTTTTGATTTAACATCACAAGGTACCTTGTGGTATGAAATCTTAAGTCGTAGCCTCATCTTACTTGTAATCTTGCAGATTTTCTAAAGTAGCATTTTTAGATAAATAAAGCAGATTTATTCATAACATAACACACAGAGGGCAGAGACTGAATCTTCATCAGCTCTCGGCTTTCAAACCGTTTTTGTAATCTCACACTTTCATGCGTTGACACCGTATTTTTATTTCAGCTCTGCCTCTCTCAGCTCTCTGGTCTTACCGATGGTCTGGAAGCGCTCGAGCGGGTACGTGACGCAGATAAAGTTCTGCCCGTTGTTCAAGCCGCTGCTGGGGTAATAAAACCGCCCCGCCTGTTGAACTGCGGGGAAGTGAGGGGTGCTGTGAACCAACCAGAAGCCCTGGTTCTTATCCAGCAGCACAACACCTGAGGAAGAGAGATTAAAAAACAATGGTAACACTTAAATGAACCCACTACTCATAACGCGTCACAATCACATTTATTAAGCCTTATTAATGCACTTATAAGGCCTTATAAATGTATTTATAAGTGATTATAAGCATTTATAACAACTTAAAACAATATTATTAAGTGTTCATAGAGAAACTGACTCAGTGTATCATAACAGTTTCTCACTTCTATGATTCCCAAGTGGAAAACGTCTCATTAATTCTTATAACATGCTTTAGAATGACTTTGTATGAGGTTATTAACAATAATATGATCCTATAACACATTTATAAGAACTTTTCAACAGTATTTGGTGGCTGTTAATAAAGTGTAAGACAAAAATACTTCACAGCAATTATCAAAATGATTTCCTATATTTTTCAAACTTTAGAAAAACTTATTCAGAGGTTTTCTCTGTCCGAGGCAATCAACAGGACGAGCTAAAATCTCAAAGAACAGTTGTATTTATATCTGTGCACAATGTAACGGTAACACATCACTCTGACAGTTTCTAAACGTGTGATTTTAGTGAGTAGATTTAACTTGTGCACCGACATCAGGATATTTTTTAGCAGTGCTGCTCGAGTGTGCAACTTTGATTTTGTGACACCAGAGGGTCGTCTTTGCTCACCCTGGAGCATGAGATTTTATTTTATTTGGTTTTATTTTTAGCCAAATTTTCATGTTTTTTTGCCCATTTTAAAAATCATCAGCAAAAAAACATGAATAGAGTTGACATGCGATTAAAACTAAATAAACTCAGCTACGCTCATTTATTTCTGTGTATCATAAATTTTAAAAATACAGCAAATGTTCCTTTAGAAATACGATAATTTTCTGTACTGACCTTTTGTTTCCTGAACTTGCAATAATGCGGGCCTGTTTTCTGACCACTTGAGGGCAGCAGTGAGCACATTTCATCACCTTTACCTTAATTTAGCAAAACTTGTTACCTCACACATGCTCCTTTACAAAACACCCAGTTACAGTGCAACACTTCCGTTCATGGAAGCTGTTTTTTTCCACCTGGCGAGCGTCGAGGTTAACACTGACCTCTGTTTGACCTGTTTTGCTCTCCTCCATCTTGTGGGGGGAAATATGCACTTTCACCAGCTACTCACTAACTCTGTCTGTCTTGTGCTGTGGGTTTTTAGAGCTCTTCCGTTGAAAGCAGCTGCCTGTTGTGGCTGAAAACGGCAGTATGAGAGCAGTGACAGTGAATTAAAACACTACAATTTGTGGGCTGGATGGATTAACACCAAATACTCAGTGAGGCTGAGCGGAGCTGCAAATCCACCTCAGTAATCTCTGTCCGTTTATTCTTTAGTGGCAGCTTTCACATTCATCATTCTTGTAAAATATTTGTCTCTCTAAAAAATATTAGTTATAGCTGTTTAAACACACACATTCCTCTTGTGTAGCGGTGGGACGATTGGAAAATTTCACGTCACAATTACTGTGGCCAAAATAATTGCAACACATGATGTTAAAACAATAATTTTAAAAAATCTAAGGAAAAAAAATGTAAAATCCTTTAAAATAGAAATAGACATTTAGAAAACATTAAAAAAATGAAGAAAAAGAGAATGGCAATAAAACGTTCTGTAGTCATTTTACTTTACAACCTTGACTGAATCTTGTTCATAAGGGACACATCGTGATTAAGTAAGTAAATAAATAAGGTAATGATAAATTATAAGGTATCCCTGTATAAATAATACTGTATTAGTAAGTCTACTCGGTTCTATAAAGTCTAACTTGCATTGTGGCGTGGACTACTTACCATTTATTAGCATGAGTAGTGAGGATTACATTAGTTATTCATAGCAGACACTTAAATTCACAATTATGTCAATTATGTGATTAATTGAAATTCACCTCGATTAAACTATTGTGAGTGTTTTTATTGCGATTAGTGATTAAAACGATAATCGTCCCATCCCTACTCTTGTGTCGCTGCCTTCAAATGGAACTCGTAAAGTCCTGAAGTGGCGAATTCGTGTACAGGAAAGGCTTTGCGTCCGAGTGGTAACCGCATAAGAGCAGCGTTGCTAGGAAACGGTAATATGGATGCCAGAAGATCTCCTTTTATAGTCCTATTATAGTTGTTGTTACTCTTTCATCTCTCTGCTGAAGTAGTGAAATTGTTTGAAATGTATTTCTCTCATGATTCCATACAGGAAGTGATGTAAGGGCGTAGTGTACAGCTTAACAAAACAAGGTTTATACTGAAGCTGCTTAATCCTTTTTTTTTTAAACAGATTTTGAGTATAAAGTTGAATCTCTTGCGGCCTGTCTCTGCTCTGCAGGTGTCTGTGCTGAACCGAAACCTTTTGTGTGGCCCCCGCTGCCTCCACTGTCATCAGCCCATCTGTCAGCAGAGTCCACGGGCGGCTTCTGGTCATTGTACAGGATGTACGCTACCTCTGTGTCCTGTGAAGACAGGAGAGTTTTGTTATGAAATGAAAAATACTCGTTCTTAGGCGCATACAAAAAAAGATTTTTTTTTAAAAAAAGGTCATTTCAGCTGAAAAACACAAGAAAAGAGGATATCGTCAACAAATCAGGGTATGCCAAAGCACGCCTCGTGTTACTGTGCTGCTGAATCTACATGTGAACTTTCCCACAGCTGTTCAGAGAAACAGAACAAGTGCATATAAAGAAATGCACAGTTTTCACTTCTCATTCTCAGTTTCTTATTCTGATCTGACAATGCTAAGAGGCTTTAGCAGGAAAAATGCTTATCTCTGCGTTCAGTGAGTGTGTCTAGGAAATGAGAAGTCTTGACTGCAGTGAAAAAGCAGAAGCAAACCAAAATAACATCTGTTAACGTCTAAAAGAACCTGCAAGTCTTTGCTTTTTGTTTTATTACATTGTGGACAAAAGAGGAAAGATTAGGCAATAGCTCGGACTCTTCACAACCAGCTGGGTGATTTTCTTAAAATAAATAAATAAATAAATAACTCCTGCTCTCAGTAAACCACAATGAATTCACAGGGTTCATATTTAGCGTTTGTTCCTTTTTTGTGACGGACAAGAAGACGTCAGACGGCAGCAGACCTTTCCTTGTGAGTACAGCCGTCCGACTGTCCTGCCCAGAGCTCCCGTGGTGTCGTTCACCGTCCCCTTCCCATCAGTCCACCCTGCACTCCCTTTCTCCAGCAGCAAATACAGCTCACCCCGCTGGGGCGATCTGCTGCCGTGCTCTTTGGGCAGCTTGTACATGTAGAACCTGCGAAACGAGACAGGAAGTCCATCTGAGACACGGAGAGAGGGAGCTCTCTGTGAAGGCGTGAAAGCTCCACACAAACCATGCAGTGTGTTTCTAAACGCATATTTAATCCAGGATTTGCTCTCAGTGGATTACCAATCAACTGCATCTCCTCTGTCATTGTAGCAGCTGATTGGCGACGTGTCGCCCTCTAGTGGCGCACAGGAGAGCAGCAGGGACAGCACCAGAAGCATCTGAGGAGGAGACAGGCAGGCACATAAACGCTTATATATACGTTTTTACATTACGAGGACAAGTCTGTCGGTTAAAGTAAAGGACAATACTGACTGCTCATGCACATTTAAATGGCGGCTGCAAAGTTACTGGCTGGTGTCGCGGGTGAAAGTACTTTTTCCGATAAATCTGCTGAAGCAGAAGCTTTAAATAATTTTTAAAAAGTAAATAATTAAAGTGAAACTACCTCAAATTTGTAATTAAGAAGAATACTTAAGTAAACGTACTTAGTTAGCCTACATTCCACCACTGAAAGAGCCTCGGCGGTGTACAAATACACACAAACAGACAGTAACAAGGTTATTTGTGCCTCTCGTTTTAAACACTGCTCAGCTGTGACGTCAGTCAAATCACAGTGACGTGACGTGGACGCAGGCTGCGCGTCGCCAGCCGATCAAGTGTAAAGTCAAGTCACTGAAATCCCGGGTGAAGCCGAGTTACCCACCTCCTCTGCCGAGCGAGTCTCTCGTCCACGTCCTCGGTGGATTCTCATCTCCCCTCGGCGTTAATATTCACCGTAGCTCCCACAAACAAGTTTCACTTCCGCCTCCAGCCTCGTTCCGCTCTGGGGCCGTGACAGCGGGATGAGACAATGACGTCAGGCGGGGGACCGGCGGTCTCCTCACCGGAAATCACGTGATCAAAAATCACAACTAACAAGTTTTCATCGGTGTAACATGTGCGAGAAAACAGCAAGGAGGAAAATGTGGCTGGAGTCGGCTTTCAGTGCTCCGTCACTTCCGGGATCTGGTCTTATCCTTCTCGAAAAAAAAAAAATCCCAGCTGGTTGGTGACGTCACCTGTGGGCGGCGCTTCGTGAAAAAAAAAGCGGCCTCAGCTAAGTTCAGCTTTAGATCGATGGATAAATTCGCTTGTGAAACTGGAGTTCCTTCTAATATTATATCATATCTTATTATATTAAATATTATATTATTATGTTATAATTGTCAAACCGTCTACATGTTGTTTATGTCAACACGTTTTAAAACGTGAAGCCTGCAGATATTTGGGAATCTGAGCTGGTGAGATTTGATCCAGAGAGGCAGATTTTTTTTTACCCCTTTTACCTTTTTAACTCACAAGTTTGACAGACCAACACTGCAAAATCAGTTTCATAAAAATTTCCTGACAGTACCACTAACTCTGAATCAGAGTATCTGGTTTCTAACAGAGGTCAAAGGTCAGGTGATAGACACGTATGACACAGAACTTGGATCTGGTCAGCTGTATCTCTGTTTCTGTGTGACTCTTTCACAATGAGGGGAAAGTGTGGTTTCATTTTTGTGATCCGCTTGTTTTTGTTCCTCTTCTCTGACATGTTTATCTGTCTTTTGGCAGAATTCCGACCGTCTCATCAGCAACGCTGCGACCTTTGACCTTACGTCTGAGGTCAAAGGTAGCATGTGATGCCTTTGCATTGCGACGTTTAAGCCTTTTCACGAGGATGTGAACCGGGCGATGTCGATCAAATCGTTGCTGTCCCACGTCACGTATTTGCTCCGCTTGAGGAAATGACGCAGCGCGTTCTCGTCCCCTTCGACCTCAGACTGCCCGGGACTTTCTCAGCATGCTTCGCTGGACTCAGTGGAACAAACTGCAGAGGTCACGGGCTCCCTCTGGCTCGTGATGCAGCGTGACTCTGAATTATTTTACATGCAGCATTTTTCACGTCGGCCCTCAGAAACCAGTAGGTCAGGAGTTTCACACAAATACTGTACAGCACACGTACTTCTTTATATTACATTAATATTACTGATCATTAAATACACACATTGAATGTGGAAATCTACTTTTCTTCTTTGGGGTGGTTTGACCTTTAATAAAAATGACTCGGTAATATGAAGTTCAGGAACTTTGTGATAACACCCTTTTCATCCTGTGAGGAATGATCACTTTTATCTCTGCCTCATTTGTTCGCTAAACGTTAGTGCTCGTTACTGCCTCCTCTCTTTCCGTCTGAATGTTCTGATTTATGTGCAACAAGATTGTGGAACAAGATTAGACACTATTGCAGGTTAATGTGAATATGACCGGGCAAAATGATGATCAATGACGAAGACAACAGACCAGTGTCTCTGCTGAAGGCCGATCATTAAGGGCTGCTATGTGTTTGATGCCAACCCGGGACACGAAGCAATGAGAGAAGAACGGGCAGAAAAAAGTAGGACTGTAACACAATATAAGGGCCCATATTTTGCTGTGAGACTGGGTTGATATGCAGCATAAATTAAATAAAAATAAAGAATACCGCCCCGCTGCTCTAATGATATCCGTGACAGAAGAGGCATTAAATCTCAACATTTGGACAAATGGAATAAACGTGCGACAGCAAATTTATCAAATACAAATTTTGTTTATTTTCTAGCTGAGAATTGTCCATATACAGTCAAACTCTGTGCAGCCTTGGAGCTTTTATCTAATGTTATTAATTAGTTAGCGACTACTGTTCGAAAAAAAAAAAAGGTGAAACAAAAGGGATCAGTAGACTCGTGTCCACAATAACATGGAACAACTCCTAGCAGACACTCCATAAAATCCAAACTTTGTCGACATTAGAAAGCGTATGCACTGATTCTATTTAAAGAAGTACCTTACTTCAAAGTAAGCTTAACTATCTCACCAGGAACATCCCTCAGGTCACATCAAACGCTCCACTGCTCAAACATTAGCGTTCTTGCTCCAATCTCAGCAGCTCGAACTGGCCGCTGCACTCTAAAGAGGGTTAGCATTTCCCTAAAACAAAGCATCCCTTGGGGAAACATTAAAAAAAAAAAACACAACCTGTTTCTGCAGGAAATCAGGCTAAAAGAAAGGCTGAAAATACTGCAAGGCCCCCCCCTTTCCGCCCGAAAGTTTTTTATTTTCCATCTCAGGTTTGCAGCAAGCACGGTAGTTCAGTCCTCTGCTCGTCCATGCGTCCTCCCTGGACTCTCAGGAGCAGAGAGAAGAAGTCCTCGTCATCCATGGGACCGGGAGCGTGGCTGCGCTGGTCCTCCAGCCGGCCCTGGGCCTGCAAGTGCACAGTGTGCAGGAAAATTAATGTCTCAAGTGTTGTATAAATTAAATTTAAAAGGTTTTCCACTGAAGCTGGCAAAACTCAGAGGCTGTTTTCTGCTGTAACTGCCCACTCGAGTCCTAATATGACGATCTGAACAAACTAGCCTGTTTATTCCTACGCGCTACATCAAAGGAACTCCACCTGTTTGAGTTTCTTAAAAGAAAGTTTTCAGATGCCTTAGAATTACCATGACTCGGATGACTGGACCAACATCTAACTTGCTTACTTGTGTTGTGAGAATCATGTTGTATAAATCCTCTTTGGGCGCAGGAGCCGGCGCAGGAGCCGGCGCAGGAGCCAGTGCGGGCCTTTTCACAAAAGAGAGCTGCTTTATGCTGCCTCTGAAACTTCTGCCTTTTTGTTTTGGCAGGGGAGATCTTTCGAGCTGCGCCCTCTGGTCATCCAGCCGGCGAGCTTGAGCAGTGGCCACCAGTTCAAAAAACTCCTCTTTCTGCAGTGAAGTCATGGAGGAAAAGACGACTGCGGAGAAAGAAGAGATGGCAGCAGACGCAAAGTGGTCAGTAGTTAAGGAGAGATGCGGAAACATGACGGTTGCAGTTTTGAAAAACATTCTTGAGTCACAAAGGGGTACGAGTAAATTCATGTTGTTTCAGCTGGATCGGCATGAGTCAGCGTTGCTCCGTGGAAACAAACGCAACAGCTGCATCAGTTTCACAAAACAGAGCATGGCTTCCTCAAAGAGCGCTCACCTCTGCTGGCTGGCTTGGTGGTGTTGGGCTCAGAGTGGCACCTCCTCCTCCTGACCCCGCTCTCCATGGTGAAGGAGCAGCGCTGATCGTTGAGCCGCCTGCCCTCCTGAAGGGTGCAAAGCAGCTCGTACAGCGCCTCCGGGAAGTCAGGAGTTAACCGGTGAGCCTTAGAGCATGCGAGTAGGTGGCAGAAAAAGAATGAGGGAGGGAGGAAGAGTTTCTCAGTGAGTGGCACGGACTGTTTGTTGGCACAGCAAAAGAATTCACTCGTCTCCCACGTACTCCCACGTGCTCTGTAACAAAACGATACCTGCTGTTTTTCCACCACGAGATTGTTTTTCCTGTCGAGGAGCTTACATGGTGGCTCGCTGTTCAAGTGAAGAACGTTAAGAACAAACCCTCTGCTCACAACATGACTCGCTAAGCGAGTTGCTAAAGAGGTAATCACAGGTCATACGCCTGGTAAGTAAAATAAGCAAGAGTCCACAAACCTTTTTCAGATCCTCCTCTTGGCTCTGAGTCCCTTCGTGTGGCTGCTCAGAGGAATCAGACCTCTCTTTCTCCACTCGAGGCTCACTTTGTGCAAACTCTCCATCCTCTGTGTCACTGGATTTCTCAGGTTTTTCATGAATCTTCATCGCCTCGTGCGTTTGCCCTTCGTTTTCACTGTCACCTCTTTTCTGTCCATCATTCACACTCTCCGTCTCCTCTGGTTTTTCATCGTCTTGTTTGTCCTCTTCACTCCCAACAGCCTCCCCTGTCTGGTCGTCCTCTGCGGCCGCCTGTTGTGTCACGGGGCTCTGATCCTCTAAACACATTTTGGTCACTACGCTGTCTTCATTTTCGTCCTCTCCCGTATGTTCCTCTTCCCTTTTCAGAGCCGCCTCGCCGCTGCAGCTGACAACGGCCCCTCTCTCAGTTACGTCTCCCTCCTCGGTGATGACGAGAGGCTCCAGCAGCCCCCCTTCAGCCATCTCAACTCTGATCTCAGTGCACTCCGTTAACGTCACTGAAGAAGCACATGAACAGATGTTAGGTCAAAGATCTCGGGACTGGGACTTTAAGGACTCTACTGTGTATAAATATTCAGCAAACACGACAAGTATCAGCCCTGAAGTTTCTTCTAAACAGACACGGAGACGGCTATACATAGAGCAGCTGCGTCTTTCTCATGCGAGGAAATGTATGTGAAACCTGTTTGGCAGGTCCTAGCGCGTTGGCTACAGATGTTTAAGCAGAAAGTCCAACTTTAAGTACAAAATTCCTGCCTGCTGTATGAACACAAAGGTGTGTGACAAACCACAGGAGATATAACCTTCATGTTGCTGAGTGCTGCTGTACATTTGCAATAATGTTTGTGCTATAATTCCTGTTGACAAATCTTGTTTATTCTCTTAATTTGACACCCCCACCCCCCCCAAAAAAAAAAAAAAAAAAATACTGTTTACCACACAGACAAATTAAGATCAGAAAAGTTATGCCTTACCTTTATGTTTTGAGCTTCGTCCCTTCAAGATATCATCCGTGAAAGCCGCCACATCCACAGCACAGCATTTTCAGCTCGTCTCTTGTCTGGTGAATTTCTTTATAAAGAAAAAAAAAACCCTGCTAAAAAGAGTTTCACATGCCTGAGTGACAAGCTCTCGCCCTTTCTGTCTGTCTTGCTACCTTCTCTCTCGTCTCCTCTCTTCCTGTTCCTCTTACCACAGCCCACCCCTATTTATTTAGCCCACATCTGACAAGTCATGCCTTTATGAAGTATTACTGTCCAAAGCAGAAAGAACCCCACCGCCACCATGCATGTGTTCAACCGGGGTATGGCTCTGAGCAGAGGTTTATACAGTTTGTGATCAACACAAAAGCTGCTGCTTTAACTGAGAGCTCATCTGATTGTGACAGACTCTGCTGCAACATGTTGAAACAGGCGCACAGATCTTCTGACACTGCTGTGGTTTTGGCACACATCCTGTTGACTCGCTGCTAAAATGAGAAGTAGCGACAGGCGAGTAAGAGAGGCTGTCTGAGTGCGATTATCACGTTCAAACAGATAAATAAAACAAAGCCCCTTTAATCTGAAAAGGCTGTTGATGCTTGTAACTTTGCACTGTAAACTAACAATGGAGCTGCACATCTCCAGTTTATGTAGTTAGATCTTGGTAGTCCCAGACACACACACACACACACACACACACGTCACACACACCCACACACTTCTGCTTCTGTAAATGCAGGGGCTGCAGATGTTTTGTTTTTGTGGTTATATTTACCCCAGCAGAGCACACGCCGCCACATACAGCGTTGTTTACATGGCTTGTACCGTTTCCTGTCAATCGCTAGGGGACCCTGCCCGGCGCGATGCCTCGGCTCAGGCTCTGCTGTGCGCCTGTGAGCACAGTCAGGCAGCAGTCGTCGCCACTGTGCGTCGCTGAAGATGTTGCAGCAGCAGCCTCTGACGGGCAACGGGCCCTCCAACGGCCGGGGACTCGGCATGAGCGGCCACCCCGGGATGCACGCACTGAGCTCGGTCCACCAGCCCTCCCAGCATCGGCCCGACGGAGGGGACTCGGGCCTCGAGGGCACGGAAAACGGACACGAAGCCCGCAGAGATATTGGCGACATACTGCAGCAAATAATGACCATCACCGACCAAAGTTTGGACGAGGCACAAGCAAAGTTCGTGGTCGTTTTAATTTTTTTTTGTATCTCAAGTCTTACTGACGCTGCAGCCGCTTTTTGTTTCGCCGCTTTGTCGACTTCGACTCGCAGTGGCAAAGTTTCCTGAACTTCAACCTATTGTTTAGATTATTTAGCCGGTGGCTAACTGGTTAGCCAACGACAGCTAACGAAAACAGCGTCATTAATCTTATAACCAGGTCATATGCCGTGTTATCAGCAGATATTTATAATTCCTCTGCTGTCCCCTAAAGTGAAAATTTCTTTGAAAGCGAAGGTTTAAAACGCGACGTTAGCCTTTGTTAGCTTGCTAGGCTAGGCTAACGTTAACCAAGGCTAACGTTAACTTGGCAAGGCTACAAAAGGCAGCTAACAAACACCGCTAATGTTAGCTAACTTAAACGTGTAAACTTTATTTTCCTGAAAATTTTAAGACTTTACTATATCGCAAACAAGTCAGAAATAAGACCGAAATTAACAACTAACAGTTAACTTACTGTTACTGGTTAACGTTACCAGTGAACAGCTGCGTATTAACCAGTTAACGATAGCGTTAGCTAGTGGAAAGCTAACGTTAGCTACATTAGCCATGGTCAAGGTAGCGTCAGTAGTTCAGACCCTTAAATTTGTGTTTTTGTTTTGGTCTGTTTGCATGCGGGCACCCGAGCTTCACCTTTGTTTACAGGTAGGCTCCTGTGCTAGCTACAGGTCACGTTGTTTTCTTTGTGCGCAGGAAACATGCACTCAACTGTCACCGAATGAAACCTGCTTTATTCAGCGTCCTGTGCGAGATCAAGGAAAAAACTGGTAACCGTATTTATTTACTCATGTGTTCTAGTGTTTGTTGAGCTTAAAGCTTGTAACCTGAAACCTGCCTCGCAGCGTTTTGACTTGCAGCAGCTTATTGCAGCGAGATGAGACCGTGTTGACAGTGTGTGTCACCAGAAGCCAGTAAACTCAAAACGAGTGTAAACAACACATAACATGAAGTCAGCTCTGGTTTTATTAAAAGCTCAGTATGTTTACATGTAAGGTCAATGCACGCACAGGGAGATAAACATAACTAGACAAATATTATTAAAAAAATGCTGCTCGGTTTAAAAATAGAGACAACAGCTGGACAAACAGAGCCTGCTGCAGTAAGCAATGTTGCTTTCATACATGTACAGCAGGGGTCGAGCCATGCTGCTTTATATTGTTATGATGTTGTAAATATTAATATGATTTGATCCTTTGTTGTACAGAAGAAGCCACCCTTTAAAGGCAAACATTTCTAAATAGATTCCCTCAAAGGTGCTATGAAAAGTTGTGGCCATATTTATTTTTAGTCTAGGTTAATTGCCCTGTCCTGCCCCAGCCAAAGGATGTTTTGATGTGGTTAATAAATGACAGTGGAGCAGAGTGATTGTGAACTGTAAACTGTATATGAGAGTGATGTACAGAGGGATTTGTCTGTTTCCAAACAGGATCCATTAGTGTTTTTGTTGGCTGACCCTGTGCAATAACAGGACAAAGCTGAACAATCAACGGTCAGCTCTTACCCACGAGTTGCACCAAAACAAGAAAAGTGTGATGAGTGTTCAGGCTTCAGTTGAAGCAAACAGAAGATGTCGGGAATATTACCAGGACAGAAGTGAAGTGTTACAGTGCCATCACATATTTATAGTCCTCTGTTGACGTTACATACGGAAAATGAATGGACAGTGACATTTGTCTTTTTGACAGGCCTGTCGATGAGAAACACCCAGGAGGACGAGCCTCAGGACCCTCAGCTGGTGCGACTGGACAACATGCTGCTGGCGGAGGGCGTGGCAGGGCCGGAGAAGGGTGGCGGCGCTGCTGCTGCTGTGTCTGCTGCCACCAGCTCGGGAGGGATGTCACCTGACAGCTCACTCGAGCACTCCGACTACAAAAGCAAGTTGAGCCAGATTCGCAGTATCTACCACACTGAGCTGGAGAAGTATGAGCAGGTACCGTGTCGCAACAGGAGACGAGCGCTGAAACTGCCCGTACACGCTTGCCTTTTCTGACATTGCTTGCCAGAAGCGTAATCCATTGGCATGTTAGGTCTGGAGTTTAGTCAGATAACTTCAATCTGCTGAGAAATACGCTTCTGTCTGTGTGTTGCTGATCGAAACGCAGCAGGTCTAGGCTCCATGTTTCTGTATGAGAAGAGGAATCCTAAGATTTTTTCAGAGCAACACAGATTCCAGCCTGTACTGAAGCCCGTTTGTGTGCTATTATTCAGAACGCTTTGTGAAATCCACCGGTGCAGTGAAGCTCATCAGAGCCAATTTCTTTTTAGGCTGTTGAATTTGCTGCACATAAAATACTTTAAATACCCCCCATGTGATGAAGTTGCACAGTTGAACTGCTTTATGGATTATTTAGATATTTAATGGTTGGACATAAAGGTTTTGCAAAGTCCTTAAGTAATTGTGCTTTACATGATCGTACCCGCCTGCCGACGAAAGCAGCACGTTAGGCAGCTGGTTTCAGAATGTTTTGTGATATGACGACATCACTGCCCCTCACTGTCCGTCATCTCATGCCTCTTCATCCAGGCGTGCACTGAGTTCACCACCCACGTCATGAACCTGCTGAGGGAGCAGTCGCGCACACGGCCCGTGACTCCGCGAGAGATCGAGCGCATGGTGGCCATCATCCACCGCAAGTTCAGCTCGATCCAGACCCAGCTGAAGCAGAGCACTTGTGAAGCGGTCATGATCCTGAGGTCCCGCTTCCTTGATGCCAGGTGGGCATGTGTGATTGTTGTTTTATGAATGGAATGCTGCAAAATCCGTCTTTTTAGTGTCAAGTACTCAACCCTGTAGGCAAAAATTGCAATCATGCCCGTTGTGCAGGACAGTAGCCGTAGTCGTCTTGGATTCTTAGCAGTTATTGAAGTTCAAAAGGGAAATTTGTAACATTGTACATAGGGGTGTGTGATTTAATACTAGACCGTGAACGATTAGAATGTGTCCACGGTCCGCCGTTACATTGGTTACATTCTGTCTGTTGCAGTTCTAGGCTCAGACATACAACCAAATCGCACTCTTTGCTGCTCCGTCCTGTTCCACGCCCTCCCACAAATGCAGCCAGATAAACTGAACACAACACATGTGGCGCCTTCTCTCCTTTCACGACGCAGTCTTGTAAAACAAAACGAAAGCATCACGAACGAGTCGGAGTTGAGTTCGCTTATACTAGCTCATTCAGAGGAGGAGGGACTTGGCATTTCTGTCATTACCTACAGCTGGTAAAACTGCTTTTTTCTGCACTTTATTTGTTGTGGCGGTCCTAGACAGGAAAACTGAACAACATTGTGTCCGTGTTCAAAAAATTATCTGCTGGTCTGTTAAATTACACACACTGACAGCTGGGACATTAGCATTATGTAGTGACATTAGCATCAGGAGGAAGAGGGGCTTGTCAGTACTTCTGTCGTTAACTGTGTATATAATCATCATGTCTGCTCTGTATCAGTTGTGGAAGTCCCACAAACATTTGAAAACGTAACGACGTCGTGTCTGTGTTCAGAACATCATCCTGTGGTGTGTAAAGTCGTGTTGTAGGAGCTCAGAGTGTTCACGCACAGCTCTGTTTTGGCTGCCATGTCTGATTCAACGTCCGGACGTCGAGACGTCAGGAGACCGTCAACACTGACTGGCTGTCGTGACACAGCGTCACACGAATTCACTTAAAGAGTTCAATATTTTTTTATTTGTTAAAACGCATTTACTCTACATGTAATTCTCAGAGTTCAATAATACGTGAATCAAAATAAAATAATTTTGAGGACCCAGGAAACAAACATAAACCAGTCATATGTTTGTCAGCAAAACTGTTGACCCAGGATTTGCTGTAACTTGTGAAACAGTCTTAACCAACATGAAAAACTAAAGAATCGTGATAAAATCGAGATTGGCATCCTGCCGTGATAAAATAGGGGACATGATACTTTTGCCGTATCGCTCAGACCTTCTTATATACTTTCTAAACCCAGAAGAAAAACTCTTATAAAATAATTGCAGTCACTGTATGTTCTTGTGTCTTGTTATACTTGGTCAGAATGTACATTTAGGCTTTTCATGTCAGGTTGCAGCTTTTTATTCACATTTGTAGATCTAAATTATAGTTTTAGGAAGCACTTGATATTACAAAGTCCTCTTAGCTAAGCTAACATTTTAATGGCTAGCATGTTAGTTTAGCTAATAGAACACTGTAATATTAAGTCTTGTTAGCTAAACTAACATGCTGGCCACTAACACCACTATGTGTAAATTTGCAGAATCAGCAGGGCTGTAAAAGTAACTGTGACAAGAGTTTTTCATTACAAAGAAAATGGAAAATAAAAATACTTTTTTTTTTTTTTTCATTATTGTGATTCATCAGGCGTAAAAGACGCAACTTCAGCAAACAGGCCACGGAGGTCCTGAATGAGTATTTCTACTCCCACCTGTCCAACCCTTACCCCAGTGAAGAAGCCAAAGAGGAACTTGCCAAACAGTGTGGAATCACCGTCTCTCAGGTAAACCGCTGAGCGTACAGAAAGGAATAAGCAGCGATGGAAACACTGAATGTGTTCTTGGTGGTTTGATTACATGGGAGAAGCTTGCTGCTGCTTCCCAACATGAGAGGTGTCCGTCCGACTCTGTCAGTCAATCTTTGCCTCTGTGTATCGAAGTTCAGCCCACGTCTTTGGTGAAGAAGCTCACAAGGCAAACAGTCCAGCGTATTTCCCTCACAAGTTAGATCCAGACACACAGGAACTGAAATCCGTCATCCAGTTTAAAAAATAAGATATCCAAGATCTAAAAGTGAAAATGTTGCAACTTGAAACTGTAAAAAAGCAGTTGGTTAGAAATGTCGAAACGTCTGAACATTTCACATACGGGCCAGACTTCTGGAGAACTCTGCACACTGAGCTTTGCATTGTTTTGGGTTTTTTTCTGCCAGGTCTCCAACTGGTTTGGCAACAAAAGAATCCGCTACAAGAAAAACATTGGCAAGTTCCAAGAGGAGGCCAACCTCTATGCCATGAAGACAGCCTTGGGGGCCAGACAGGGTGATGACTCCCCACACACTCCCAACTCCACAGGTACAAAAAGACAACGAAAGCTCCTGTGTGCTGCTTCTCATCTCGAGGCAGTGAAACAGAGGCTGATTCATCAGGTCTCTGCCTCAGTTTGTCCCTGTCCAAGAACTTGTCAGTCAAATCTCTGAGCCGTGAACCTGAACACAATTTGTTGCCTCAGGCGGAGGAAACCAGAAGTGTAGGGTGTTGTCAGGCTTCAAGGCAGCTCACAGTAAACAAAGACAGTATGCAGTCACAACAGTAAATCAAAAGTGGTCTGTGTGTTTTTTCACTCATCTGCAGTTTAAAGTACAGTGTAGAATTCTACTCTGTCGTTAACGGCTTGTTCCAGGTATGACATTAAAGACAGGTTTCTTGCTCCTCATTACTGATGTGTCTCATCTGGTTTTGTCTTCAGGGTCGGGGTCCTTCTCTCTGTCTGGATCAGCTGATTTGTTCCTTGGGGTTCCACCTGTGAACGGCGAGCAGTCAGCTTACCAAATGGGTGTGCAGGTACTGTACTTTAAACCATTTATATCGTAGTTATACCCATATTTAAAGCTGGGTAGGCAGTTTATTCTTGGTACCATCTGGCAAAAATTCCAAAATAACCTTTTAGCATTTTATAATTGAGGTGATCTAAAAAAAAAACTCCAGACTTCTGCTTCTCTCTTTGAATCTGTATTCAGATTTTTTGGCCAATCACTGCTCATGTTAGAGAGCATGTGTCCCTGTTCAGGGCTCCAGACTGCGACAAAAACGTTTGCATATGGGACCTTTTTTTTTTTGGAGTGCGTGGGTTAAATTTTTACCTAGTTGCATTTTTGCGAGTGCTTGATACATAGGAACAGCGTTTGACATCATCGCGGGTGAAATCAGTCCTTTTTTCTTCACTGGCGCAGTCATTCCCTTACTTCCTGCGCTCACGACTGTTCAGTGGAAAAAAACATCCTACATGCTAGGGACGCCACAATACAGCCCGCCCACAGTTCAATACGAACCTCGGTTCTTGGGTCACGCATTTTGTGCAGAAGGAGAAAAAAAACTTTGTATTTTTTCTAAAATGATTTATCCATTTGCCTATTAGCTAAAAAAAAAAAATCCATTCAGACACACCCTTGTGCGTTGTAAAATGTAAAATGAATAAGTGTGTCTGTCATAAGGCTGTAGTCTGTCAATATTTATTTCATTTTTGGTGCTGTTTACCTGTTATGGGACATACGCTTCTCTGTAATATCATTTATTTATTTATTTATTTTAATTTTCATAGATGAGGCACAGTGTTTGGGTAATTCTGAGTGCATTTCAGTTCTCGATAAACCCAATAATATCCTACCGGGAACACATCCAGAAATGTCAATAAACCATTTTGCTGACATTAAACAATTCTACATGAAGTTTAGAAAGAACGGTTAGGTATCGGATCTCCTCTCTCCTCTTGCTGCACTGCTGTCAGTAATGTAGCTGTTAGAGGACGGGCTGGTCGTTAGCAGCAGCAGCGCTGCACGAGAGTTTGGAAGATTCAAAATTTGTGGAAAGCTAAGCTGAACGGTTAAACGGCACACAGACAGCTTTCTCTTTAGCTTGTTTGTAACAGTGAGCTGTTAGCTGCTGGGCTCGCGTGCTGTGCTCGTGACTGTCTCCAAACTGATCCGCAGAGATCGTCTCCTCTCCAAAATAAACGGACTGGTCAGTAAAACGGTAACGCTATTTCACGTTAAAAATCAGCGTTTCTCCGACAGGCACAGCGCATCAGGAGTGAAAAAAGAAATAGACCGCTACTACATACATGTGCATCACACACTGTGGAAGACGCCACAAAAACAAGCACACGGAACTTCGCAAAACAACATTTAGCTGTTGCAAAAAATGAAAGAGTCTATACATGATTATTTTAAAGACCAAAATGAGGAGAGAGAGGAGGAGGCCGGTGATGAGGGAGAGCCAACGAGAGGTGCCGACTCAGACACTGCTGATGATGAAAGTGCAGCAGGCAGGGAGAGAGCGACTGAGCAGGTGGAGAAATGATGCCAGGCAGGACGTTGAGCTGTGGGTTTCCCCAGAGAAGAGGGTTAGGACTGTAAGAGCTGGCTCCTTTAAGATGAACTGCAGGGAGTGAAGGAATGTTGCTGTTAATTTAATTCAAATTACGTAAATTTAAGTTGTGTTGATTCAAGTGCAACTTAAACAAGTAAGTAGCCTAGAAATCTAGACGCACCCCAGCGGCAGCAAATCGATTTGCTCAGCCAGTACGTCTAGCAGCGAGCCTTTGTAGGTCCTGAACACCGTTTGTGTTCACCTATCACAGCGCTCTATGTGTTTAGAGAGTCGTTGGGCGGGCTTAATGCGATGACGACAGGCCCGCCTGCGACGGTGAACAACAAGAAAGATGGCGTTGGCGAAGGAAAAGCAATCGTTTGAATCGGCGTTGGCATCAACTTTGGCAGAATTAGACTCGTCCTTTTCTTTGAAAGTTGAGCAAGAAAATGCACTCACTTTATTCCTCTTCATTGTATGTGTTGCATGTGTTGTTGTCATGTTTGTGTTTGTTTTTACTATGGACCCAGAGTCTGAAATAAAGAATATACAATACATGGTATCAAATGGTTTTTTTTCTCCATATTACTCACCCAAAATCTTTAGTCTGTTTCTTGTGATGCTGCTTCACTTAATTCCTCCCTGGAATCAATGACGCGCTGTCTCCTCTGCTCTCTTATTCTTTTTTTCATGAGGATATTGGGAGTTATACATAATGTAGAATCTTGAGATGATTCCTCTAAAACTATCTGAAAACGTCTCCACATTTCCTTGTGATGTCTTCTGTTGCAGCTGTGTTTAAACACGCGGCTGTTTAACGTGTGGAGAAGGCCTGTGGTGTCGAGACGGGGCCAGAGAGTGATTTTTCTGCTAACAGAACAACTACCGGCCCAGTTCACCGGCAGAACGCACAGACGATTAAGAGGTGAAACGTTCACTTCCTTTCATTTTTAACCTTAATTCCTCTTTTCCCTCCCTGTTAATTGTTCCGATCTCTCCTTTCCAGGCGTGCTAACAGGAAGCCAAGGTCCAAGCGTTTCTCAAGACTTCCTGAGGATGTCACGACTCCTGCAAACATCAGCAGTCATGCTGAACAAGACTTATTGACCGCGCCTGATAGGAGATTTTCCTGCAGACAGGAATGACTTCCTGTCAGGAGGGGAAGTGATGATTATCTGCACCTTGTCAGGCTCTCTGTGCACCGCACTAGGTAAAGCTACTTCCCAAATCCCTGTCATTGTCGGGCGCAGTTCCAGAGGAGGACAGGGATTAGGAACTAAAGCCCTGTCTGAGTCCGTGCTAATCTCTGGAAGTTTGAACACATTTCCTCCTCTGACATCCTCATCCTCACTGCCACAGCTTCCTGCTCTCAGCTGTGATGCAGCGAGACGACATAATCAGAAACTTCCAATTCCTTCAGTTTTTCCTTTTAGTGATTTGAGAATAAACTGTCCGATGTGATGCGATCTGACATCAATGCTTTCTGAAAAGAGGGATCTAAACCCATGCTGCTGCTTTACCTAAAAAATGGGGTTGGATTGTGGGTGACGTTCAGTTCCTTGTTTGTTGACTTGTTCTTTGCCGTGATGCGGCGTGTGGGAGAAATAAACTGCACTTACATGTGCAAACATGTTCACAGAGATGACTGTGAAAACCTTCCAGACTGTTTGGCCCAACTGTGATGCAAAGTGGATTGTGATTCAGGTCTTTGCCAGCAGCTGTTCACAAACTGGCGAGCTCGGGGAGAACTGAGACGACAGCACGACAAACTCACAGATTTACATCTCAGAGAAAAACCAGAACTCAACCCGACTCACAATTCTCACACTTGACTCAGTTTTGGGTTTTAAAGATGAAGACTCGACTGTTTTTTTTTCTGCTCTGTACCGCATTAAACCTCTTCCTCAGCAGACACGACTCTCATTTTAATGTCAAGACACAAGTTTTAAAAGCTCTCATTGTCATCCGTGATGTGAAAAAACATTTCTTTTCCACACTGTCACTGGCTGCTCATAGGTTTGAATCATTGACTTTGAGGATGCAAGACTGGAGGAAAGTTCCTACAGTTACTAGAGAATTCAAGATTTACCAAACCATCAGAAAAAATACTCTAAAGTTTGTGTCCGTGCCTTTTTTAGAGAGTTGACAGTGAAGAGATAGAAATGGAAATCTTGCAAAAGAGAGGAAATTTAACAGGTGTGATGCACCTTGACCCTGACCTATCCAATGAGATTTTACTAAGAACACGCATCAAGAAGTCAAACCGATGTTTAGTAAAGGGACTCAACCAAAAAAAATCTACTATTTTGATAAACAACTCATCAGCAGTTACATTTCCTTAAGGTCACTGCTGAAGAAAAGTATATTTAATTTAGACATTGTGAATCTGGGTTTTAAAAAACTTTTAGGATTAAGGGATATTTATTTGTATGTCCTGTTTACCGGAGGGTCAGGGTCGCTGTGAGCACTGCCGATGCAGAGACAGTCCGTCATAATGACCTGCACATTTAATTTTCATAAGTCACCTCAAACACAGGATGTGCTCCCCACATAACAAACTCCACTTCATCCAAAAGTACCAAAGTAACGTCACTGTGTTTCATCATTACAGCAAACCTCCATAAAACACCAAACCTCCACTTCAAAAACATAAAGCGCCATGAACACGTAAGGCTGGCATCCACCTCTCAGTTCAACATTTATCCTGAAAAAAACATGACGTCAACAAAACCTCCACACACACACACACACACACACACATGTAAAACATCCACCCTGCTGACACTGACGCAGGAGGAGTCTGTGGATGCACTGCGGAGAGTTTTTTCCATGGATGTATTATAAGAACATATATATATATAATACATCCATGGTTTTTTCCCTGTCAGTGACCAAAAACACCGAACACCTTAAACTCGGTAAATCGGTCATCCTGTGGTTAATGGTGACGTCACAGCAGCAAAGACCGGATGGACGCCGCGAGCGGAAATGAACCTTCATCCAACCTGCAGACGGCTAACAGCCATGAGCTAATACAGCATTTAAGTCTGAAACCCACATGATCCCGTTAAACTTTATAACAGGAACAGTTACAAAAACATTTAAATTAACGCTGATTCTTACCTTCACATGTCATTCGTCTTTTTTATGGCGTCATTAAATCCACGAATCCACGTCCATGGTCAAGTTAGTGTTGCCGTCTTCTTCTACAGTTAACGCAACGTCCTCAATGTTAAGCTAACATCAAGCTAACGTTAGCTTAATGTTAAGCTAACATCAAGCTAACGTTAGCTTAATGTTAAGCTAACATTAAGCTAACGTTAGCTTAATGTTAAGCTAACATTAAGCTAACGTTAGCTTGTTTATAATCATTAAAACGGCAGGAACTTGAAGTCCATCGGTGTACTCCTTCACTTAGCATCATAAAAATATGTTCTCACATCACTTTTGTGTCTTATATCCTTTTAAATGATTTCTTGCATGGTCGCTTCAGTGACATTAGCCTCACTGTTAGCTGCCAAACTAGCAGCTAGCTAAATCAACACACTGCAGCTGCCTCACAAAGAGCCAATCAGAAACACCATTTCTTTTACTCCACTAGAATTAACTGATAAATGTGGTTACTATGCAGACTACCTGAAATAGGCTGCCTGTTATCTGTTCATAAGATATGATGTTAGCAATTAAACTACTCAGAAGTGTGCTGTCTAAGTTAAAAATACATTTTTTAAAATCCAGTGATTTATTTAGAATAATGAGACCTAATCTAATACTGACGGGGCCATTGAGCTTAGTGTCTTTTGAATATTTCTTAATATTTCTTGCAATCATGACACAAACTGTCAGTTTTGTGTCTCTGGGTTCTTATTTCTGCCTCCACCAGTTGATGCAGGTGAATCTTTGGACAAATTTTATTTAATTTGTTCAGAAGCAATTGTTCCTGTCACGCTTGGATGCCTGTTATTGCTGTCTTTTTCCTTCCTCATATTTGTGACCCGTTGGTAGTAAGGAAGGCATGAGCACAGTGAAAAGCTGAAGCAGGTTCCTGAGCCAGTAGAACCAGCTAGAAGCTGAAATGTGAGCTCTGAGTTTACTGTAATTTCAGGTTCATGCTTCATCAAATTACCTGTGTAACTTCCAGTTCTATTTTTTACTGAGTCTCTACAGAGTATCTTCACTTAGAAAAGCTTTTATTTTGGCAGAGCCCTCGCTGAATTTTTTTTCGGCCATCGGCGAGCAAAATTCCATCATAAAAGCTTCAGCAATGAAGAATAAATAAGTTGCCACAGTCACAGAATTTACCAGCATTCGACTTCAGCTGAGAGTGATTTTCTGCTCTTGGACGTCTCTCAAGACCAAATCCAGATGCATGTGCGCTCTGTGTCGGTGCTCTGATGCCAGGAGTGAATCTGAGCACGGAGATAAAAAGGAAACAAGCTGGACCCGAGCCGCCGTCAGACAGCAACAATCCCACTTACGCTGTTCAGTGTAAATAACACACGTACGTACCAATGCTCGCACAGGAAGGAGCCAAGAGGAAGTGTGGAAGAGCTGTGGGGTCACCAGAGGTCACTGCCACATGGGAGGCGGCTATTGTGCATGATTGATGTTTCCCCGCAAACAGAAGCCATTTACATCCCCACAGCTGTCATTTCAACTCCTATCATGGAAATGTGCTCCAAACCTGCAGGATTGTGTGTGTGTGTGTGTGTGTGTGTGTGTGTGTGTGTGTGTGTGTGTGTGTGTGTGTGTGTGTGTGTGTGTG
>JAQLOL010000025.1:5033596-5047248 GCA_029783665.1 Naso thynnoides | reverse complement strand
GTTGAGCAAGAAAATGCCCTCAAGTCATTTCTTTTGAAGAAAGATGTATTTGCTGTTTTGCCGACGGGATACGGTAAAAGTTTAATTTACCGGCTTGCTCCGCTGGTAGGGTTAGGTTACTGCTCTGATTGGTCAAAGTGCTACCCTATTACGTGCAGAGGCCATTTGAAAGACGGCGCTCATCCCGCCCCTTGGATTTAGCGGAGGTCTATCGGTCGTTGCCAGACTATACATTATAATGTTATAGTATGGCTTGCCAGGCTAACAAGTAAGAGCAGAGTCCGTGTAAAAACTTACATGCAGTTATGCTTCACCGAAATCTAACAACATTTTTGTTATGTTTTCTGTTGGTGTTATTTTGAAGATTCTGGTGCGGAAAGTATGAATTGGCCTTTAGGTTCTAAAACTGACCTCTGGCGACTTGACAAGCTGTTGATTCGAGCTGAGACGGACCAGTTTACACCGCCGCAACTTTCCCTGCAGCCGTCTGGTCTCGACGTGAAGAGACAACTAACGATATAAAACACGAGCCGGAGCAAAAACAGGGAGGGGAGGGTGCAGCGGAGGTGCTATTTGTGATCCAAATCACAGATGAGCTCATCTGCTAACATACATCACCGCTCTGTGCAGAAGAGCTCTGTTGTTACTCTACAATCTTATTCACGTGTGCTAAATAATCTGGTATCGTGTAATGAAACAGCCTTTGACTAAACCAAAACAAAAGTGGTACTATTGTGAAGGATTATTTTTTTCTCAAACTAGTTTCAAGTTTGTTTGTTTTTTAAGTTATCCACATAGAATAAATGACTAAAGTCCAACATACTGTGAGATTGTGTAAAGTCCATGGTGGTGATGTAAAGTCAGCCGTTGTGTTGGTCGGCGGGCTCGAACAGCGGATAACGTGGCACACTGACACCGCAGACTGAAGTCACATGCTGCCCTCTGACTCCTCTCTTCTGTTCGATGTCGTCCCTTTGCGTTTCAGGCGAACGGGAGCTGGCATGGTCGAAGTTCTCCCCCGTCCGGCGCCTCGCCCCACAGCGACCACTCAGAAAACTCTGACTGATGGCCCCGCCCACCCGCCGGCACAGAACGACAGCGACAGCGACGGAAAGTTTGATGAGGGGAAAAGACAAAAAGAATGAATTCACACTTCCCACTTGGCTGCAGTTGTTTTTGTACGTTGTTTGTTTGGTTTGACTATTTTAAATGTACACTGATTTTTTTTTTTTTTCTTTTCTTACTGCTCAGCGTTGGTCATTATTATGCTTATATGATTAGCTGAGTGCATGGATGATAGACTGAGTGTGTGTGTGCGTGTGTGTGTGTGTGTGTGTGTGTGCATGCAGGTATGGGTTTTATTATCGGGAGTTGTTGGGTTTGTTTTCCACTACTTTTGACAGGTTACTGAGGTGTGTGTTTGTGGTTGGGAACGGGAGGGGGGGCGCTGCATTATCATTGTTTTTAGTACACTATATCATTATTGTTATTATTATTATTAATATTATTGCTGTTTTATTATTAGTGCTCCAACTATTTTCATTTTAACAGCTCAGAAAGAGAGAATGCATTTTGTGAATGAGAGGGCAATAGAGAAAAATCCAAAGATTTCGTGTGTTTGTTTCTCTGTTTTGTTTGTTTGTTTGTTTGTTTTCTACTGGGCTTACGTGTCCCTGTAAAAGAATAAGGCGTGACTGAGTCCACATTAATGGTTTGAATGAGTATATCAACAGTGCTGTCTTTTTTCTGTACAGTGAAACACCTGTATTCTCTCTACCTCTTTTACAATAAAGACTCTCTGTATTCACAACCAGGTGATGGCGGTCGACCCACATTCATGTAGAGTCGAGATCAGAATAAAAGCTTGAGGTATGTAGGTGGTCTGACCAAGAGGCTGACACACTCTGACTAACTTGACCTCCCGATGGGTACTGTGCCCTCGTTCTGTCATGAATGTTTCTTTACCCACAAATGGAATTTAATGGACATTGCTCACTGCAATGACAAATATGACGTTCAGGAATATGTGGGAATGTGTTTTCCCAGTAACAACGTTCAGCTCATTCTGGATAATCTACAAATCTAGATACGGTAGACCAGTGTGCGCCTACGTGATACTGTTAGATTTTAGTTTTAAACTGCTGATTGTTTGCTCACCTGGTATGAAATGAGCGCTGCGAGGTCGGCTGTTTTCAATTTGGTTCTCATCCCAATTGTCTTCTCAGAGAGCTTTCAACCAGAAATGTTTGCCATTAGCGTGGAAAGGAAAGTGTGATTTGATGCTATTGTGTGAAATTTAAGGTCTTTCTGAACTGTTTTGCCATTCTGGCTTCTCACTGCACAACAAGCTGTAAATATTTATCATTAATGGCTTCTTTTTTTTTTTTTGCAACCGTCATGCTCAGCAGAAACCATGTGACCTTAGTCTGATAATTCACCTGCACTTTTTGAACAGTCCGTTTTAACAGCAGACAGTGGATTGTAAATAATTCAGTTTCTGTTCAGGTGAAATTTAGTCCACAGAAGTTTACCAAAAAAAAAAAAAAGTTAGGTTGAAATGTGACAGGCTGAGTCCTCCTGAGGTCATGTTCTAGACTTCCAGATGTTACTCATTATTTATTATCTTCAGCAAAACAATTTGTTGGTTTTGCACCACATGCAAACAGGAAAATGCATTTTTGAATGAGATCATATGAAAATTACACCTGAGTGAAACTAAACTCCCTGACTCGATGTCATATTTATTATTTGCGTTTCTGTGCCTCTAATGTTTTTTTTGTTATGCCGAGTCTTTCTCCTCTCTTCAAACTATCAGTCATTTCCGGTAACGATGCCGCCGCTTCACTGCAGTCAGGCCTGTTAATCTGCGGGTTAAAAGTTTGTCACTTGCACGTCATCTCTGTCACGCAGCTTTCCCACGGTCGCCGGCAACATCAAAGCGTTTTAACACGCTTAAGTGGCGAACAACTGTGGCGCCAAACGGCGCGCCAGCACGAGACAGTCGCCCAAATGACACGCGTGGTCAAATGTGACGTGGAGGTGTGAATGCGAGGCGTGAACCGCCGTCTGACGCAAAGGCGTCACGTGTCCACGGCGAAGTGTGGGCGCACATGACAGAAGAAAACGCGGTAAAATTACCGAACACTCAAAAGTGATGATGTCGGGCCACGCCCACTTCGTGATTTTAACGAAAAAAAAAAAAACTTCAGCTTGAATTTCTCAGTTTGGCGCCAAAGTTTTGATCGATCGATGATCTCGCAGGTTTCGTCACATTTATAAACCAGCAGAACAAACGAGGCGACGCGCGTCCACGACACGCAGGTGCTTTGTGGTGCAGCTGGACAGACAGACAGACAGACAGACATGCAAGAGTCTCCGCACTGTCCAAACCCGCAGACAGAGACAACAGAGACGGCCTGTCACAGGAAACACAAAGACAGTGACGGTGTTGATTAAAAAATGTTTTACCTGTCCTAATTTACTTTTTTTATGTTAGGATGTGTTATTAATAATATTAGCCTATTATTATCTAGTTTTTCCACTTTAGTGTATTGTTCTTTACAGTGGAGGAAGCAAAAGCTTCCCTCATAAAGTAGCATAAATTCTGTGTCAGAGGAAATGCATCCAAACCTAAACTCTGAATCTTACGGCTGTTTCACGCACAGCTTCCTAAACGTGGCGTCCTGCGCGTAAAATGTCGGCCAACGTTTCCCAGTGTGTCCCGTTTTTGTCCCTTGTTTTGCAGCTGATGTTTTGCAAAGAACAGACTCGGATGGTTAGATAAGATGCGTCAGTTTGAGTAAATCTGAAGTCGTAGAGCATCTGCCTGCTGGTTGTTTCCGGGTGAGGTGGGCGGGAAGTGTGAGCCGTGGCCCGGTGCGGGGAGGAGTCTGGCGGGGGAGGGAGTAAAACCAGTCGGCTGCCAGCGGGGCCGCATTGACCTGATCGGCCGCAGACCGTGAGGGGACCTCCGAGCCGTGACCGGACAGACCGCTCCGACCTGCTGGCTACGATGCAACTGTTCCAGGGAAGAGAGGACGCGACGAGCGAACGAAAGGTACAGCAAACATTCATACGTGTTATCTCCGAAAATTAACCATTTTGATGTAAAGTGTGATAAGCTAAGGTGTTAGGTGATGATATGGAGAAATGTTTTTTTATTTTTAGAGGCAGTTTTGCATCCTAAAAAAAGTTGCATTACCACCTACGACTGGAGTAAAACAGTTTTTTCTCATTAAATCAAAATTTCCCAAAAAGGAGAAAGAATTGTCCCTGAACAGTGGCACTGATCCAAGAGGCTCCGAGAGGCCCGAACCTGCCTCATACTTGAGTTTTTATTTATTTATTTAATAATTGATGATTAATTAATTAATCACTTAATCATCATAATCTTGAAATAAAGTGTTTGCTACCAGTAACTTAATATAATCCGCACAGTTCATGCTGTTGGAGAGTTACTAATCCGTGCCAGACTTCCTCTCACAGTATTTTTGATCCTTTCTCTATGCAGAGATACTTTGAATTTATCATTACCTTCTTTATTTGTTTCATGTTTTTATCAAGATGTGTTCCCTATGAACATGATTCAATAAAAGTTTGACGGTAAAGTGATCAGTTTGTTTCACTGCAATTATCTTTTTATTTTCGTTCATTTCTTGATATCTTCATAACATATCTCTATATATTTGGAATTTTTTCACTTTTTTGAGGTTTTCTTAAAATAGATTTTTTTTTAAATGATCACAATAATATTGCCTATCACAATAATTGTGAATTTCCCCTCCAAAAACTTCCCTAAAACTGTCCTCGCAGATTTTCTTTCAGCTACAAAAATGTCCCAGGAAATATTAATACTAAACCTCAAAAGAAAAAATTTTAATAAAAGAAAATCACCCAAACTTTGTACATCTGAATTATCCCCTAACATCTGTTTTGTTTGTTTGCTTGTTTGTTTTCATCCTCCAGTTCATAAAATCTCAGGTGGAGAAACGTCGAAGGGAGCGAATGAACCGCAGCCTGGAGCGGCTGAGGACCATGTTGCTTCAGGAGCCAAAACAACCGGTAAAAAACAGCGAAGTGCACTTATTGACTTCATGAAATGAGATGAAAAGGTGTCCGACCTTGTTTCAGTTCTTCCAGAAATGTTGCCTCCTTTATCTTTTTTGATGGAGTTAAGAGTAAACAGTCTAATGTCAAGCTTAGAATATTGTTGCTCTGTAGAAATGCAACATAAAACCAAAGAAATGCAGGAATACTTGAAAATTTGCATGCAATTAAAAATGTTTAGTCAAAGAAAATAAGTAATATAAAGTTGGTCAATATAAAGAGAAAGTTCAGTTTTAAGTAAATTTGATTTACTGGTTGAAATATTCATTTTGAATATGTAAAGCAAAAGAAATGACAACAAAAAGTAAAAACTGTATATATGTAAATATGAAAAGTATACAGGCAGAAAAGAAAAAAAAAGCCTATAATCACTGAGCAGCACAAAGCAAAAGAAATATTCCAACCCTCGATAACTTTGTTTACATATTGGAAAACAAGTGAGAAGAAGTAAACAAACCTATTAAATCTTCCTTTACTCTAACTTATCAATACTGCATCGTATCGTGATACGAGACGAAATTTTCATGACAGATTTTGGATCATTAATCAGGTTTTGTCTTCTCCTGGTTGACTTCATTACAGTGAAGTGATGTGATTTTCTGAACTCACCAGACTGTTCTTGTTGTTTTTTTTTATTTACCTTTACTCACTTATCCACATTATTTATTATTATTTGTCAAAAAATGTCATTCACTGACAGTCATACCTACAGAACTGTCTCAGTATCGAGGTATTTGGCCAAAAATATTGTGATATTTACTCATTTCATCACCTTAGCTGCTCCTCCCTTAGAATGCACAAAGTCTTCAGTCACATCGACATATTGACTGATATGAAGCTTCAGTATCGTGATAGGTTTTTATATATATATATATACTACAAGTACAAATATTGTCATTTGTGCCGTTCAGGCCTTCAGATGAAGCCGGCAGACTTTGTTAACTTTGGATCATGTCTTCACACAGGGTGGGACTCAGCGCCGAGTGGAGAAAGCTGAGATTCTCGAGCACACCGTGCTCTTCCTGCAGAAAACTGCCAAAGGAGACAACACGAGAGCTGGAGGTGGTGGTGGAGGCCGGACACATTCCTTCCAGGATGGCATCTCCACCTGCCTGCAGAGAGCTGCTCAGTTCCTGGGACCTGAAGGGAAAGGCCTGTGGCATGGAGCGGCACCGGATGCATCGTTTGCTGCTCGCTTTTCCCGTCCGCACGCTGATCCTGCAGGCGGCCAAAGAAGAACTGAAGCTCAGTCCTCCTCCAGCTCTCTGCCACAGACAAAGTCCATTCTTTGTATGCTGAGGCAGAAGTCCAAGCCCAGACTGCGTGCACGAGCCCCGAGTGTGAACACATTTTCTCATCCCTACAAAATTCCAGCCCGACAGGGATTTCCTAGAATTCTCCAACAGGCTCAGAGACAAAATCCGCTTGAGATCAGGATGCAGAGAGAAACGGACAAACGGAGCCCGACCCAGAGCCGCCCGGTCAGCCAGACTTTGTGGAGGCCCTGGTCCTGATCAGCAGGCAGTCACCTCTGAAACTGAACTTTTCATCACTCTGACAACTTTAATTTATCTTAAATTAATAGGTTACTCACTGCTGCCAGCTGTACTGAACCCGAAGGAACATTTGCTTTGCTTCTTGTCTTCTGATAATGCATGAATATCTTTGCCTTCAACCACAACCTGAAACATCGGCGGATGTTTGAAACCTGTAAATAATGTAAAAATCTCCTTTGTACATGTGCTGTATGTGTGAATGGGTTGACTCGCTGCTCTTGTTTAATGGTTTTGAATGAGTGCAGCCATCTGTTGTGCAGACAGGCTCAGGGAGCCTCCCGCACTGGGACACAGGAGGACCGGCCGAGCCGCCCGGCTGCTGCCCGGGACTGCTGCTGTGCCGAGGAGCGACTTTAGAGGTGAGTATCACAGAGCAGGAGAGTTTCTGTCCTCTTGTTTAAACCCCTCCAACTACATCTGCTGTCATGATTCACGAGTGAGAGACTAAAGTTTATAATGATTGAGTGTCCATCCATCACGTTTGCAGGTGTGGGACCTCCAGGTTTGAGGCTGGGAGAGGCGCACGCAGCCCCTCACGTTCCCCCCGCCTGCTCTGCTGTCCGCTGGTGTTCGTGTCATCTGTGTCCGTGTACAGTGCGACCTGTTCTCTCTTTCTATTTTATTGTCAATTTTGCACATTAATTTATTCTCAATGTCTCCCTATGGTGAGCAGCATTCTATTTTTCTTTCTTTACAAAAAAAATAAAAACTTTTTTTTAAAAAAGAGGAAGCATGTTGTCAAATCATTTGTTCTCTTGAATCAGAAACAAGCTAGGAGCCTTTTTGTTAAACTGACAGCTCCTTTTAGCGTCGAGTGGGAGGCGTGAAGGACGGCGTCCTGCAGAGTGACGTCCTCCAGGCGTGAAGTCCGGCCATGAAGCCGCTCTCACCTCAGACACATCAAAGATAATCCAGCTCACACTTTATTCACTGGGACTGTTTGAATTAAAACATCAATTTAAATGTATATATACATATATATATTACATTCTTTGCAGATGATTTACAATAAAAAGTGTTAAAACAATGATCTTTTTTAAAAATATATACTGCTTATGACTGAGTAGCAGAAAATAGTCCTGACAGTTTTTATGCTGTTCTGCCTGAACTTGTTCTGTTTTTGCTGTAAAAATAATAAATGTTTTTTTTGAATCCCTGTCTCATTTTGGCTCACGGTGGCCTGTAAGTGTCTGTTTGCTTCAGCTGCACCTGTCGGTCACGTCACGTGTGTTTTCATTGTAATCAACATTCATTCGCTCACCTGCGTCGCGCAAAACGTGTGTGCACACCTGGAGCCCTTTGAAGTTCAGTCGCACTCAGAGATGATTCAGAGATGAGAGACCCTTCTTGATGTTTTCAGGATTCTTTTCCTGTAAATGCGACGTTTGGATCGTTTGAAAGCGATTTTTTCAAAAAGAAAATATTTTATTAAAGAATTTAGTGAATAAAGCTTCTGGTCAAAGAAAAAAGCTCACCAAACCAAAGAGCACGACATGCCCAGATGTTATGGTCACTAGATGTTGCGGTTAAAAAAATAAATAAATAGAAAACAACAATTATAATAAATACTCTAGTTTAGTTTAGTAGTTTGTTTAACAGGGACCGCGTACAGCAGAACTGTTGCTGTAAAGCTCATTTACATTTCTGGGCTGGAAATATAAAGTACAGCACAATATAAATAATTAAAAACAGCAGTTATCAAAATTCACCAACAGTTCATCACACGTAAAAACAGGAAGGACAACAAATGATAAATGAAATGATAGATATTGATTAGGCCCATATGTGGGTAAACTCGCAAAATAAAGTCCAAACTTCGCAAAAGATCAAAGTGACTCTGTGAGTTAATGAGAGTCAGACTCTTTCTCCTTTACGCCTCCGTCATTTCAGTCCAACCTCGAACCAAGTTAATGTGAATTTAACAGATCTGATGGTCTGTTAGAGTCAGAGCATCATTAGAGGCGTGTGTGGAGAACTGAGAGACTCACACACACACACACACACACACACACACACACACACACACACGCTGGCCACTCAAATGCAAATCACAGGCTTTCTCTGTTATTTTATTTATTTTGCACCTCTTGATTGAGTTCAGCGGAACTGAGAATTCGGTAAAATGTTTTATTTTTTTTAAAAAAAAGGATAATTGCTTAGCTTATTTATATTTACCAAACACAAACAAGGCTTTAGTCACTGCTCTTTATGTTTCATCACCAGGTTAATCTTGTTAACGCACAGGTGTAAAGACTGAAACTCCAACAGAGCTCCGCGGTATCTGATTGTTACATGGTCTCTGTGACTTTTCTCCTGAAATGTGCCTGACAGAAAATATGAGGAGCTCACCGACAGTAAATCATCATGATAGAAACATTTATCTGAACTCAGAGCGATTATTTCTGACAGACAACTAAAAAAAGGATTCATCCAAGTTTGTCTTTGTTTTTTTAATACATCAAATCTGTTTCAAATTTGACTTTATAATTAACTTAATTGAAAACTTTGTATTTAAAACAGATTCAGATTCTAATCGTGAATTGGCTGGCGACTACTTGAAGTGGTCACGGTGGCTGTCTCAGAGGGCTTGCATCATTTGAATCGGCTATATTTTTAATGACAGGTCACTTAAATAAAAATGTTACAAAACATGAATCATGTTTTGCCAGTTCAAGCTCACATTACACCGCAAAATTACACACAAAACCAATATGAAAGTACACAAAATTGACTATTTCTACATTGATCAATCGGTACTTTTACCGCAGTAAAGTTAAAGGTTGTCTCCTCTTTCACACACTGCAAAACGGACAGGAGACAGAAGCGGCGTTCATGACGAGAAAGTGTTCAAACGTTGCGGGAAAATTCAGTCAAATGGTCACGTGTTCGCCAAACCGAACGTCAGTAAAAACACAGACGGTGTAAAGATTCTCCCAAAGGCGCATTTGGTGTCCGACAACTGTTGAGTAAGTGTGACGGTGGGAGAATGACCCGCAATTCTTTCTCAGGACGCTTCATTCTCACTTTATTACCTGTTAAAACCGATGCGTCGTTAACGAGTGTGCGTGGAGCAGAAGTGGCTCTTACGTTCTCACGTAATGCTCAGGGAAATCGCAACACGGTGTGACAAGAGTCACGACACGTTTTGTCATGTAGCTTCAGTTCTGACGCCAAACAGATTCTTTGGAGGAACCACGCGTAAAAGGAGAGACTTTGTGCGCAAAGGCTGAGGAGACACTTTTACGCGCAGCGCGGTGGTTCCTCTGGAGTCCTTTACCACTCGAACATCGGCGGTGAAATAGAGTTCTTGGTAGATTCAATTTAGTTCTTTTCACTAAATGTGAGGGACTGTCCGTGACGACGAACCTGCGATTTGGCGAATGTGGAGTTGCACCTTCACGTCTTTCTCCTGGGAAAATTGCGCCCGGAGCACATTCGCACTTTATTACCTGTTAGAATCGATACGTCATGACAAAGGGTTGGTGTGCGGCCATTTGGTTTTAACGGGTACCTGTAATTTTACGCGCGACTCGTTTGGTACTGACGGGAGATTTTTGCAGTTTGCAGATTAAAAAAAAAAAACTTTTTGAAATAAAATTAGATATAACAAAGTTAGAAGTAGTTTGTAACGCTGGTTGCGATTCATACCGCAGAGAAAACAAAAGGCTGCGCAGGGAAGAGTGGATTTTTTTTTTTTCCAGTTTATCTTGTTGCAGTTTTTTTTAGCGCCACTGAATAATCGCTCATTGAATGTGAATGTTTTTGTTTTCATCTGATTTTGTCGGATCTCTCCTTTTTGTCTTCCTGAGGCACCGTCCATGATAATGGCGCCTCGCGCTGTTTCAGCGGATGTTTGTCGCGCTCCCTCACAGGTGAATGACCGCCGCGCGAGCCGGTGACACTTTCCACAGGCGCGTGCCGCGCACACCCAGCTGGGCACGTGCCAGCAGATTGACGAACGTCCTCTCCAGGTGGGCGGAGCCTTCAGTGACTCACCTGTCTTTTTTTTTTAAAGTGGTCACACTCAGATTTGACTGACAGCTGTTCTGTTCTTGAGGTCAACCATGAAACTGGTTCAGGATTCACAGGAAGTAAAGGCCAACAGGATGGTACTTGGGTTTGTTTGTTTGTTTGTTTGTTTGTTTGTTTGTTTTCCATTTTGATTGAACATTACAAATCTTTCAGCCAGTAATGGAATCAGTATGTATGGAGGCCGAGAGCGACCATGGTCACTGCTATCTGTTTTCATTCAGTTATCTCGAGATCATGAAAAAAGTCATTTCCTCATCACTGAATTTCAAAAGCCTGTTGTTTCTTTTTTTTATAATCATTTTCATCAGAGATCTAAAGTGCCACCAGCTCCAGCATGTAGGTAGTTTTGCTGAAAATGTCACATAACAGAGTATCTACTGATCAGCACATCAGACTGCACGTCAGTCAAGGTCTAACACAGGCAGGAGCTGCTCTGCGTCTCTCTGTTAGAACGCTCAGATCAGCACTCGTCATTTAAGGAGAAGACGAGCTCGGCTGAAGCTTCACAGACGATCGCACTCCAGTGATGCTGCTGGCAAATCTGTGTGACCACGGACCACAGTCACTTCGACCACGTGATGACAGCTCACCTGATACATTCATCCCGTTAGCACAGGAAATGAGCCTTACATGGCTGCTCTACGCTTCCATAAGTATGGTTTCTTTTTATATAGCCTGCACATTATTTACACATTATAGCCCATCAGTTTAAATAAATTTTACTTTCTCGTGTTTGTCTTGCAGAGTCTCAAACCTCAGGTGGAGAGACGTCGAAGAGAGAGAATGAGCCGCAGCTTGGAGGGCTTGAAGACTCTGCTGCTGCTGCAGCTGCAGGTAGAGACAACATGAGGTCTTCAGTTCATTCTCCATGATTAAAGGTCTCTTTTTAAGGGCTGAGAAACAGTTTGTTGGTTATTTGTGTCCTAATAAGGGACTCAGTGCAGAGTGGAGATAACTGAGATGCTTGAGCACATGGTCCTCTTCCTGCACAGTGCTGTTAAAACTGAGACGAGGACTGAAGGTGGTGGTGGAGGACAGAACAACTCCTTCCTCGATGGGTCCTCCACCCGCCTGCAGAGAGCTGCTCGGGTCCTGGGACCTGAAGGGAAAGGCCTGTGGCTCGGAGCGGCACTGGATGCATCTTTTGCTGCTCGCTTTTCCCGTTCACACTCTGATCCTGCAGGAGTCCAGAGGAGGACTGAAGCTCACTCCTCCTCCTCCTCACTGCTCCTCCTCCTCCTCCTCCTCGCTGCTCCTCAGGAAGTCCTTCACGTCCGTTCCTCAGCAGCTGGTTTGCAGGTCTGGTTACAAACGCACACTGGCCCTCGGTGTGGCCAGCTGTGTTCGGGCACGTGTAGAGTGTTTTTACAATATAATATTAACAACATAAATAGTGTATTGTTGTGACAATAAAAGTTTTACAGTGGGCTATAATGTGATCAATTTGTATGTTGAAATAATGTGAAAATATCAAGTTATAACATAAAATAGCACGTGATAACGTGCAACTTTAATTGTTATAACAATAAACCTACCACATTAAAACATGATGCTGCATTTTTATTTTTATTTTTTGGTGTGGCAGCAAAACACTTCTGTAAAGCTGCGAGCCTTTTGTTTTATAAATGGACGCTTTTAGCTCTGTGTGCTGCAGAGTTACATCCTCCAAAGTCTGACCAGAGTTCAGTAGCTGCTTTCATTTTAAAAATATCAGAGATGTTCCTGCTCACATATTTATACCTTTATGAATTACCAAAAAATAAAGTAGCATCCTCAAGAATTTCAACAAAAAGTATCAACAAAAAAATAAATTAAATCTTATCATGATCAATATTTGACTAATAAAAGAAAAGAGTAGTGACCCAGTGTTTCCATCCTGGTCCAAATTTCAGTTCTTTTTCTAAAAATATAATTATTTGTCCGTTCATTTGATAGAATTACATGCTGATTAACATTAGATTCTCCATCAGAATGCTGCAGCAATGAATATCTATTTAAATGCACAGGGTGTAATTTCCACTGGGGACAGGGGAGGAAGAAGTATCACATTAATATTTATTTTCTATTTTTTATTTAATTTTAATCACACAAAAACAATAATGTGGAACTTTTCTGACTTTATAAAATACTCTTTCACGTCTTGGCTATCAGCCCCCAGTATTAAACAGCACAGGAAGTGCCCACTAGATGGTAGCAACTAAGCAGGAATCAGCACACCTACTGTTACAAAATGTGGCTGACACAATCTCAGCTCAGTGAACGTCACACATACAACAGATTCAGAGCAGTAAATCCTCTCTTACAAAGTGGTATGCAAAGTGAAAAGGTATTTAAATTTAAATGACTAAACACTGACATTTATTGCCTCGCAGTCTTTTCCTGCATCTCTTCTTGAAAACATGCAAAAAACAGAATTTTTGAGTTAAATGAACAAAGCAGCCTGCCATGCCAGGAAAGTTCATGAAAACTTTTAAAAAACTTTTTCTTTAAAGCCTAAAACAACACCAAACTACATAAGCCGAGAGCTGCCATGGTCGGTTCTATCATTTTTCATTCTGTTATCTCGAGATCACTAAATAATTATATTATCACAGAATAACGGCCTGTTATCGTGTGATAATATAAGAAATTAATGTGTTATTCTGAAATAACAAGTCGTTATCCCATAATAATGAGATGATTATTTGGTGATCTTGAGATAGGATGAAAAAAGATAGCAGCGACCATGGCCCCTCTCGGCTTCCACACAAAACGACAGGGTCATGTAACAGTTTAAACAATAACCAATAAGCATCAAATTAAATGAGTACAGTGGGGAAAAAAAATGCATTGGCACGCTGGATTTTTTTCCACACCACTTACCTTTAAAAATGAAAAACGAGGGGGCGCTAGCGAGCAGCGATGGAGTAGGCAGCACAAGCAACATGCTCTGCTGAATTTCAAGTAAAAAGATTTTTT
>JAQLOL010000025.1:5009261-5032664 GCA_029783665.1 Naso thynnoides | reverse complement strand
ATGTTGAACACATGAACATTTGGGTGTATAAAAGAACATGTTATGATCTGGAGAATTTGGAGAAGAATTGTCGACTGATCTGCGCTGTTAGTAGGGCCGCTGTGAATAAAGAGATTCCCCATCTGACACCTGTGTCTCGACCATCTGATTCCTCTTTGAACCACCACTTTCTGCCACAACACCATGACTCTTGTCAATGTTTCCTAAAACAGTGGTTGCAAAAATCGAGGAAAAACAAAACAAAACAAAACAAACAAACAAAAAAATCACGTAAAAAGAATGGGAAATCGTAAAAAAAAACTTTGCAAAAAATGATCAGACCCATCCCTCTTTGAACTTGTACTGTTTCCACACAGTTTCAGCTACAGACTTCATTTAAACTTTAAACAAGACAGAAGACTTTGAACTATTAATCTTGTATTCACGCTTTTTGTTATCTCTTATCATTTTTGAGATGCTGCATTTTTAGTTTTTATGCCATTTTTGCCCTTCTTCTGATTGTATAATGGGTGTGTACTGGGGAATCTTCAGCAGGCTAGAGAGGGTGATGACATCAGTGGAGTGGAGAAGCAGTGACACGAAATTTAAAAATCACAGAAACAACTCTTTAATTAATCCCACAAGTTCGGCCAAACCACACATAAAAACATCAGAAAACAGATTTGTGAAGTTATCCACACAAAAGTTATATAACTTTGTTCATTAAGTCCTTGTGGCGCTGTACACCTGATCATTTTGTCAATGACACTCACGGTTTTGCCGAAATACCCACTTGTTCAATGAGTACGATCAGGACAATTTCTCTGTAATTGTAAGTTAGATCCAATATTAAGGTGTCAAATTAGTTAAATGCAGCTGGCTAATTGGCTAATTAAACGGACACACGTTTAAATATCTCTGCGAGGACAAACACGCAAACACTGGGTTTGATGTCTTTATTGGGACACTAATTAAAAACTGGGAATAATATTTACTGAGCAATGGCATCATTGGTTTCGCGATCCAGCACAAAGCATCAGGCACACTTTTTTTGTTTACTTTGACGCCTTTTGATGAAGGCGAGCCGCAGCAGCCGACCAAGCTTGTGATGGCAGAGGCCGGGAGTTTTCCAAAGCAGTTTGCTCCATGTCTGTAACATGTTTTGTTGCTTCCCTGAAAGGCTTTAAATGTGTCGCAAGTTCAAGATTTAGTTTAGATTAGTCGGATTAGATTAGTTTTCTTAAATATATAACTTTACTTTTACTTAGGTAGGTTTTGATGGAAGTATTTTACTTCACTAAATTTTAAATCACATCCATTACTGAGTAATAAAAAAAAAGTAAGCCAAAATAAAAAATGAAAAGAAAAAAAATAATAGCACGAAAACAACTGCAGTGAACGAAGGGCAAGAGAATAAACTGGCACTAAATCACATCAGTAGTCGATAAAACTATCCGATCACAAACCAGCCGACTGAAACTCTGACATTCAGAGCGTAAAAACAAAGCAGCGCTGCAGCAGCCACAGGTTTGGAGACGTGAGGTGAACATCGCTCACGGCGAAGGAGCCATGAATTCATCCAGAGCTGCAGATTTATTCGGTGCAGCAACAGCAGCAGCACCTGTTGAACAACATGAAGCAGGAGGCGAGCGAGAGGGACAGCCGGCCATGATCCCAAAATACAACAGAAAACATTTACACCGGTGTGACACCTGTGTCAGGGAAATTTTCTTTGTTGAACTCACGAGTTGCTAAGTTTAGAAGAATTACAAAACACATTGTGATGTATCATATCCTTTAAACATGCAGCATGGAGAAAATACCCTGATACAAACAAGACAATGCATACATCCTCCAGCCAGGTGCAACTCATACAAACAAGATCAGTGACCATTAGCTGTATAAACTCATGTTTTCACTTACATTTTCACTTGTAAAAATTTGGAGCCTAAACGTCTTTTTCCATGTTAGTTTCACAACCTATTTTCATGTCAATTTCAAAACCAGGACACAGGAATTACTTGATGCCAGTTATATGACGGCCTCCAACACCACATGAAAAACTTGAGATTCAGGAATTACATTAAAACTAGTCTGCGAAGGACCACAAAGGATTTACGTGCGACGGTCCTCCAACACCACAATGGAAAAACTTGAAGATTCAACCACAATATACGTTGATGGCCTACGCTGGGACTTAAACTCATTTCAAACTCATTTTATCTCAGTATTCATCCCAGTATGCATCGATGGCCCACTCTGGGACTTAGTATACTCAAAAGGAATGATCATAACACCGTAATCACTTATAAAAATAGATGGAGTGTCCATTGTCCGTCACCTGTGCCTGACCTCAGGTGGGATCCGGTCCTCCGTTTGTCAGAGCGGAGGACTGGAGTCTTTGCGAGACTCCAGCCGGCAGTTGACCTTCAGTTCAGCCTCAGGAATCGAGCACTGGCACCGTCCATCTCGGTGGAACCTCCAAATGTCAGAGAAATTTTCCTTTTTTGAACTCATGAGTTGCCAAGTTTAGAAGAATTACAAAACACAGGACATTGGTGTGATGAATCAGATCCTTTAATATCAAGCAGCATGGAGAGAACACTTCGCAGGGTTTTCTCTCCATGCTGCATGTTACCAAAAGATCTGATTCATCACACTTTCTTTTTTAATTCTTCTAAACTTAGCAACTTGTGAGTTCAACAAAGAAGAATTTCAACAAGGAGAATTTCCCTGACAGCATTCACATACAAGATATAAACACATACTAAGTGCAAGAAGAATGCACCACACAAAAACAGACAGCTGACCATATGTGTTAGCATACACATTAAAACTGCTTTAATTAACTAGGACGACTAAATTAAAGTAGGGCACTACAGTACTGTGCTGAATATAACTTGTACATTGTATATACTTTCATAGTTTTAAAGATAATGCTGTATATTGACCTAATTAATGAACCACATATTCAGAATGATGTCCTCACGTTAATCCATGCATACACGTGTGAAGCCGAGGAAAAGGTTTTATGGCAGGAAATTTCAAATATGTTGGTGTTATGCAATGCTGTATTTTCCTATACTGTACTGACCAGGTCTGACAATTAACACATTAACTGGCTACCATAAAATCTGCAAATGCAGATGGATTGTATGACATCAGTACAGATATTGTTAGAGCCATTTTACTTATTGATTGATCTAATTCTATTATTATTATATAATTGTTTGATTAATTACTTTGATGGGGGTAAAGGTATTTACCTAATGATTTTGATATTGTTTGCGGATATGTGTGGTTGAGTGTCTCCCCCTGCTGTCCTTTAATTTGTATTGCATCTTTGGTAGGGAGTTGGGAGTGACAAATCTCATAAGTAACTGAGTAAGCACAGACAGGTGTTGAACTCATGGTGATAATCGGAGATCGGTAATGTCTTTTGACCACACACCCACGTAAGCTTTTTGTTATGTTTGCAAGGAGAAAGTATAAGTTTATGTTTATGATAATGAACATGGTGCCTGACAAAATAAATGGATATGATGCAACGTAACAGAGATCTCAGTGAGTGTTTGAAACAAAGAGTGGTGAGTCAGAAACTACATTGACTGACGAAGGCAAGTGTCTATAATCATTGAAAAAAAATAAGATGCTGCAGATATATTGAGACTGGACTACTGGCTTCAAGGGAAAATCAATTTTACAAAACTATTACAAGTGTCTCCCAAATAACTTTGAGGAATATAACCACAAGTTAGTTGTCAGTATCCACACTTCTTAGAGAAATGTTATAATAATTTTGGAAAAATGATAAAACTATTTCAGGAAGACGCCGACAGAATGGTATCGATTTGAGTTTGAAGGATTTAAGGATGTCAAACTGACTCAGTATCACTATTACCTTTGACATCTTCAACTCTTCAACAAATAGCTGACCGTTCACCCGCTGATAAAGACGAGGGACCCCAGCCTCTTGGCAACCGACCACACTACCAGGCACATGTGGTGGGGGTGCTGGAGCACCTGCCCCTATTCCCCTCAATAAAAACCCAACAACAACGCATTGTGTGCCATAAAAAAATAATAACTTTGGTAAAACAAGGATTTGAACTGTGATTTTCTCACCCTCTCAATGATATGTCCTGGTTACCAATAAAATAATAATACATTCAGAACATGATTAGAATATATTTATATTTTAAATATGACAACCAGAACCACTATATAAATTGAATAATATCTCACTTAAAAGGGGTATACTTAGAGTTTACGCCCTCATTTTTAAAGGGGCCCTTCCAAGAAAAGGATAAGCACCCTTTTTAATCATTGACCTGTCATAAACAGTGTCATGTGAGACTACTCTTGCATATTTAGTTCATCCAAAAATGGGGCAGTAGTCAGCCTATTTGCACACTGTCACTTTAACTTCTGCTGCTTGACCTCATGGAATAAAGGAAGGCCATTATGAAATTAACATTACCAATAAAAGAAGTGCAGATTTTGCAACAATACTGCCCCACAATTTTGTTGTGGTGGGTGGTCTTGTTGGTGGCTAAAAGACATGTTACAAACAGGGAAAATCTCAAAAGCCTCAGCCGACGAACTCAGCAAAACCAAACCGGTGCCTCTGAAGGATCAAAATCAGAGGAATGAGCTCTGGAGCACATGGTTATGATAAGACAAGCAATTTGTTCTGGTGCAAGTGACTGACGTTTCAACAAAAAAGTCTTTCCCAGAGTCGAAAACAAATGTTGGGACTTAAATACGTTTTTCTTAAATTGGAATAAAACCAGTCGACTTTTTTCACCTTTTCTCTCTTGTATCGGTACTTTTCGTGGGTGTTACCACTTTGGGGCAAAAACGAGGCAAATGGTCACGCGTTCGCGAAACCTAACGACAGTAAACATATACAATTAAAGGGGCTTTCCTCAGTGCATATTTAGCGTCTGGTCTGACACAACACGCAGACAAATGTTGTACAAGTGTGACAGTGGGAGAATGTCCCACAACTCTTTCTCATGGGAACGTGGAGCAGGAGGCTTCATCGTCACTTTATTACCTGTTAAAACCGATACTTCATTTAAAGAGTGTGCTTGGGGGAGAAGTGACCCTCAGGTTCTCACGCGCAAAGGTGAAACTCACAGTAGGCCTATTCGAGTAAAAAAAAAAATGTTTGTACCGTTTGTAATGTTATTAAATAGCTCATATTCTTTGGAGGAGCCGTGCGTAAAATGAAAGACTGTGCGTAAAGTCTGAGAAGAGACTTTTTACTTGCCGCATGGTTTCCCTTTAGAAGCTTAACACGTGTTAATTTACATGAAAATTGATAAAGGAGAGTTTTTGGCAGACTTTTTCAAGTTCTGTTTGCTGAATGTGAGGGTCTGTTTAAGCCGACAAATATTTAATATTGTGGCAAATGTGGGAGTTGCACCTCCAGCTCTCTCTCATGGGAAAATTGCGCGCAGAGCTCCATTCACACTTTATTACCTGTTAGAATGGATACATCATTACAAAGAGTGCTTGGGGGAGAAGTGGCTTTCAGGTTCCCACACGTTCCTCCTCGAAGTGTCATCATGAAATATGCAGCCATTTGGTTTTAATATATTTGTCTGTGTACTCATACTCTGCATAATGACGATAAAGTTGAATCTTTCTCGAGTTTTTGTAATTTTACGCGCAACACATAGATGTTGTTTACAGGAGACTTTGCAGTTTGATAGATTAAAACGCATTTTTTCTAATTAAATAAGACATAATCAACTTTAAACAATTGTTTAAAACTCTTGTTTTTTAAAATTTCATATTTTAGAGAAAAAAACGTTGCAGGGTTGCGCATAAAAGGGTGGATTTTACGCACGCTCTAACAGTGTACCTTGTGATTTTATAGAACTTGCGCTGCTGAGTCATCAGTGAGTTACTGAGTTGTATTTTGATGTTTTCGATTTCATCTGATTTTCTCGGATCCACCCTCCCTTTTGTCTGCCAGAATCGGCCTGAGGCCGTGTCTCGTTCCAGCGTGCATAACAATGACGCGTGAGAAGTCTCCCACGTCTGAGCTTCACGCCGTCTCGGCGGATGTTTGATGCTTCCCTCACATATGCAAATGAGCGCCACGCGAGCTGGTGACACCTTCCAAAGGCGCGTGCCGCTCACGCTCAGGTGGGCACGTGCCAGCACATTGGTGAGGGGTCTACTGGCGCGTCACCGCAAAATCCGGCGCAAAGTCAAGTTAGTGGTGGGTGGAGCCTAAAGTTACGCCTACCTTTGTCTTAAAAGCGCTCACTACAGGCTGAGTGGTCACTTTCAGATTTGACCGAAAGAGTGACAGTCACCGCTGGACTATTTTTGTTCTTGAAGACAATCATGAAACTGGTTCAGGATTCAGAGGACGCAAAGGCCAACAGGAAGGTACTTGTATCGTACTGATGGAATATTACAGATGATTTGTCTCCACCGAGACTCCGCGGAGTCTCGTTCCAAACATAATATATTTTTTTTCTCGTCAATGTCTCGTAGAGTCTCAAACCTCAGGTGGAGAGACGTCGAAGAGAGAGAATGAACCGCAGCTTGGAGAGCTTGAAAACTCTGTTGCTGCAGCCGCAGGTAAAGGCAACATCACTCAGGCCTTCAACTGACACTCCGAGATTAAAAGTATTTTATTTGGGGCTGAGAAAAAGTTTACTGATTACTTGTTTCTATCGTAGGAAAGGACTCAGCGCAGAGTGGAGAAAACTGAGATACTGGAGCGCACAGTCATCTTTCTGCATAATGCTGTTTTAACCAAGACGAGGGCTGAGGATGGTGGTGGAGGCCAGAAAAACTCCTTCCGCGACGGGTTCTCCACCTGCCTGCAGAGAGCTTCTCGGTTCCTGGGACCTGAAGGGAAAGGCCTGTGGCTTGGAGCAGCACTGGATGCGTCTTTTGCTGCTCGCCTCTCCCGTTCAGACTCTCGTTCTGCAGGCGCCCAAATGAGAACTGAGGCTCGGTCCTCCTCCAGCTCTCTGCTCCTCAGCAAGTCTTCCAGGTTCATTCTTCAGCAGCTGATTCGCAGGTCCGGCCACAGACTGCGCACGCCTGCCCTCGCTGTGGCCAGTTGTGTTCAGACCCGCGGAGAGTCACATTGCTCCCCCACAACTCCTCAGCAGGCGCACAAGGCGTCGAGTCGAGAGAGCAAACAGAGTCCGCCACAGAGCCACCCGGTCAGCCAGTCACTGTGGAGGCCGTGGCCCTGATCACGACGCAGTGACTCCAGAGACTGAACTTTTATTGATGCTTATAAGTATTTACGCAACAGAAAGTTGTTGTTTGCTTACAAGGATATTTTCAGTGCAATGCATTGAACTCTAACTCTGCTAAATTTATAGATCTACTGTAAATGTATTTTGATCCAATGACGTGCTGCTAAAGCCTTTACAGGCCAACCCGTGTTTATTGCGTTATTGCTGTTGTATCTTTGCACCTTAATTTATTTTATTTCTCATCTGTAAATAAACGTAATGAAAAATGACTTAACAATGCATGTGTGGTCATTGATTGTCTGCTGGCACGTGTCTTGAGGAGTGCAGGTGCGGGCTTGTGATGCCACACACGTGCGGATGAAAGGCGCCATGTGGTGACGTTTCACACACAAGATCACACTTAAAAACGTGCGCAGTTCTCACCTCAAGGCGTGTGACACACACACAAGTGACGCAAACAACCAGGAAAAATAAATGAAATAGTAGCACATACTTAACTAAATAAGGCTAATTAACCAAATAAAGTAGAGAATGCATGCGTAAAAAGTGCAAATCCTGTGCGTAATGTCACATCTTAATTCTTCATAATCGACACTGAGCGACGGAAGAAATACTCAATCGGGAAAAAAAAATCGATTTTTCGGCCAAAGTTACTTTTTACTTCATAAAGATTGTACTTTTGGCGTGCGTAAAAGAGCGCGCTGTCCGATCAGTTCGATATGATCATACCAAGGATCGGTTCTTTCAGTCTGCAATTCATTTGCATCTCAAACGGCGGCAAATACGCCCGGGAACGTGGGAAGTGTCTTCTCAGTGTCACCTTTTTGGAGATGTATCAGTTTTAACAGGTCATAAAGCTGTAAATGCAGCGCCGTTTCCCTTCGTCCCACGGGAAAGAGTTGGAGCCCTCCAACGCCGTTCAATCCGAAAAGAATAAGGCGTGCGAAATAAAAATAAAATCCAGATTCTTTGCATGAAAACTTATTTTTATTACATCAGCGGGATGCTGACATCTTTGTGCAAAAATGCACCTTTTGGATAATTCCTCTGTCAAAGTTTTAGCAGTAGGATACAACCTGTTCAATGTAAATGTAAATATTTTAAAATATTTGACAACAAAAAGATTCAGTATTCAGAGATGTTGCATTTTCAGTGTGATTTTCGTCACATCTGACTGCATTCATTTCTGAAATGTTTAATATTGTCTTCTGGACTGTGCAACTTGACAGGAAATTTACAAGAAACAATATCCTGAATCCCCACACCAACACCGAGAATAATTTAGGCAAAGCTGAGAGAAAACTGCAGAGGACATTTGGGGAGAAACATCTCCAAGTTGCAGCTGCATATTAATTCGACTGGAATAATGTAACAAATAAGGAATCTTAGAAGCGAATCCGTCTCTAAAACCCACCAGATGCTTGCTGGATAATAGTTAATGTCCTAAAACTACAGTTAATCAGGACTGGACTCCCTCCAGCTTTGGGCCTCCGTGCACTCCTTCTTCTTTACTTTGGGCTCAACAACAAAGTCCTGCAAATCCCAAACTGCCAAACTGAAAACTCAGTGTGTCTCTGTCAATATGGCCTCACTGTGAGTCATCATCTTATTTACATGTTCTTTTAGGCTGAACAGAGAGGCAGCTGAAATTTTTCTGACTTCTTTTGTTCTCTACAAGGCTGTTTGTGTGGAGTCATTTGTGTTGTTTGACCTCTCACCTCTGGATTTCTGCTCTGAATTTGTTGAACTCACCGCTGCATGTTCTGCTCTACTGGGGTTGTCGCCATTTATAACTGGCTGACGGTCTGAGTGGGCGGCAACATCTGTGGGAGGTGAAACAACAACTCTTTCTATGGGCTCACTGGCTGTTCTGTCAGTCACAATAACATAATTGGGCTCTGGCTGGTGGGCGCTGGAGCGACGCTGCAAAGCATGCTGGGTGCAAGAAAAGGAACGCTGCCGAGGGGCAGGCTGGGGTGACAGGAAGTGAGGTGTTGCAGCTCTGGGGGCTTCCTGGTGCCTGTCACGATCCTCGTCCTCTGAGGTCACCTCCTGTAGGGTGCTGATTGGCCGAGGCGAGCGACCCATGATTCTCGGAGGGACAAGTGCCGTTGCTGATTGGTTGAGCTGTGGTCGCCAGTTCTGAGGGGAGGGGTACTGCACTCGGTTCATCGACCAATCGCTGGCAGGGGAAAAAAAAGTCATCACAATATTAAACTGCAACACACTGTGAATTTTAACGAGATGAAATTGCCATTGACTGCTGCATTCAAAGTTCAAACTATGTAAACTTTGAGTTTGGAAGCTGCTGACTATTGTTGCAAAATTAATCAAAATGTAATCAAAATTGCAACATAGACTACAAGAATTTTTAAATTGCATGGGGGTGTAATATTTGCTTAAGGAGAAATTTTCTGGTCAAAATACAACTTGAGTCAAATATTGTGGTGGTGCAGGGTTGTCCTGACCTATATATTTATTCTACAGACTTAAAAACATTTTTGTTTGGTACAGATCCTTGCAAACATCGCACCATAACCTTTTTAATGTTTTTCAATGCAAACGAGAATAATTTTGCAAAAATATCATTCCCTTTAATTCGAAAATCATATTGCAATCGCAATATCAGTCGACATAATCAAAATGAGATATTTTTTCATAATCGTGCAGCCCTACCGTAGATGCTTCAAAGTGCAACCAATGGGATAATAGCTGAATATAATGTAGCAAATGCAAGCAGGGGAGGTAGAGAGTGACGCAAGAAAAACTCATACTCTGTGTGTCATATTTCCCCAAACTCTACTGCAGAACATTAAAAACATCCCAAACATTTACTCTCTGCGCCCTTCCTTCATCTGAAGGCAGCTTTACAGAAATATGTTCATTTTCTTTCTGGCCAAGCATTAGATGCAAAGATTGATACCACTCTCCTATTTGTCCATGAAATGTAAAACTCGAGCCAACAGCAAGGTGCGAAATACAGGGGTTCTGAGATCCCTTAATTGACAGATCAGACCCCTAGAAAGCCTCAACTGCAAAATTCTGGGGGGTCTCAGGAAAAAGCCTTTAAAAAAGGATTTTTCACTTGCAACTGTCAATAAAAATGTCTTTAAAAGATGCATGTTGTCCAGAGATCATTATTTAATTTAAATAGAAGAACTTTGGGTGGCGCTGCTGAAAAAGTTCACACTCCACATTCCACCTATCTGCAAAACGGTAAAAAATTTTTTCCTGCATTGATATTGGCTCACTCAGTGACTAAACATGGCAAAAAGAATACAAGCTCCTTGCTACCCAACTTTGAAATTACTTCTGAAAAGCTTAACCAGGACAGCCACAATGCAGGGGAGGAGGATGGTTCGGCTGCCGCAGCTAATGTTCATGTTATCGTCTATCGTCTCACTCGCCAACTATTTATAAGATTTCAGCATAACACTAGAGCACTAGTTAGGGGGAGGCCCTCCGACTGCCATGGGGTATTTCACACACTGGCCAAAAGCCAGTTAGCTTAGCATAAAGACCAGACAAGGGGAAACAGCTAGCTTGGCTCTGTCTAAAGGCAAAAAGAATTAGCTAACTGAATTTTACAGAAATCTTACTTTTGTGGAGGCGGGATCATATCTCGATGTGCTATAATCCCAGAGAAGGAGGCACTTCTTCCAGGCAGGCCTTGTGATCCCACCCATGGCGAGTACATCAGAGCACGCTCCTCCCACATCATGTCATTGGCTGAGTCCACGGGAACGGGCCCTCTCTGAATTTGGTGAGCCAAGAGGAGTTCCAGGACCTGGTGACGCATGCCCTCTCTGGCCACGTCGATCGGGCGACGCCCTCTTCGGTCGTGCAGCTCAGGGTTGGCACCATGAAGTAGGAGCAGTCTGGATGTATCATAGCAACCATGGAGGGCGGAGAGATAGAGCGCTGTCTCACCCTAAAGATGAAATAGTCACAAATAGAACTTATTTTTTAAATTTATTTCAATTTATCTTTCAGTACAAATACTATTGCTACCATTAATAAACGTTAATAAAGAAACAGTCAGAACTTACCTTGTTGTCCTGCAGGTCCACAGCAGCCCCATAGCGAATGAGGGTCCTTGTCAGGGAGAGGTGGTTTACTGAGCATGCCCAGTGCAGGGCTGATCTCCCTGAGAGAGACAGTGTGAGTTTAGGGGAGGTCAGGGGGAAGAAGGGAGGGAGTAAGTCAGCCAATGAACAACCATTACACAACAGAGTCGAGCCCAGGTGGTGAAGAGAGAAAGGAGGGATGGGATGTGGAGATGAATTGTTCCAGCCGAAGTGAGAAAGAGATGATGGAGACAGGACAGAGAGAGACAAAATAAGAGATGGCATAAAAAGAAGACAGAGGGGCAGGGACATAAAGAGACAGCGAAAGCAAGGAGGAGGAGGAGGAACAAAGTTAATAAGTCCACCAGCTCGAGTTTGAGCACTAGAGCACATTAACTTTGTTCTGAGTCAGAGGAGGGCAGCAGGGGAGCTGGAGGAGGTGGAGGAGGAGATGGAAGCAATGGAGAGATGAGCACAGGCAGGAGAGGAGGGACACAAAAGGAGGACGTAAGAGAGACGGGGTAAGTTACACCAGTTACTCAGCCCCTCAGTGTACAGGTGTCAGAAAATAATGGCTTGCTCGACAGCTCTTTGTGCTGTTTCTCTACAGGGTGAGATTTAACACATTCATACACTGGATCCTCACGAGACACAAGGACAGGGAAGTTTAAGACTCTTCATTTGCTCGGCTAGCAGTGTGGTTATACTGCAGCATTTGTCTGCCCGTCGGTCGAAGCTGTTTGCATGTGGAGTAGGAAAAGTTTTAACGTTTCATATCCATGCTCATAGTTACGATTTTTCAAAAACTGTTCACTGTATCGTCATGAAATTTGGCACAGGTCTTAATGTTTCTCTCAGGGTGACTTGTAATAATGTTAGTGATCAAACTTTTAATTTGTCCAGTACTTTGGTTCATGACAGAATAATTCCCATAAGCCCCAGCTGCACAGTGTTGGCATGCTGACACACTAAACCAAGATAGTGAACATGGCTAACAATATACCTATCTAACATCTGCGTGCTGGCATTGCTACTGTAAGTATGCTGCTGTTAGCATTTAGCTTAATGCTTGCGAGGCTGCAGTTGGCGTGTAAAAAGTAAATGGACTGCAAATATAAAGTTTTCTTTTTTATGCTCACTGACCAGTCAAAGCACTTTACAACACGTCAGCTTTCATTCATTCACACAAACCTTCATTCACTTCAAACAAACACTACCATGCAAATTAGCACCTGCTCATCAGCGAAATAGTTGGATCTAGGACTTGGCGATATGGCCAAAAAATAAATTCCCTGATTTTTTTCACACCACATTCGAAGACAAAGGAATAATGTCAAATACACTGTTTTCATGTCAAACAAACATGAATTTCCCTACTGGGATTAAAGTGCAAACCTAGCTTTAACCAAACTAAACCTTTTTTTAAATAAAAGTTTGATCAAACAAAGATAAATCTGGGATAAACAAAGTGACAGCCTAACTTTCACTAAAGTTTACTCATAAAAAATAAGAGCCCAGAGCTGAGAGACAGCTGTAGGCCACCGTATTTACCCTAGTTAAAAGGAAAATCAATTTTCACGATTTTCATTTTTTAACATTGTCCAAACAAATGAATTTCAGTTTCAATTTAAAATCAATGTATCGCCCAGACCTAGCTGGATCTCATACTGAATTGCAAAGGCTTGACTGAAACTGTATTTGCAAATAATTTGATGGTTTGACCTGCTTGCAATAAGAGATGGGCGTTTTTTTCATTGTGAACTGTAAATTGATTAATACAATAATAACTAAAAATTCTAGCATTCATATTGCTCTTACTATAATAAGGTAAAAGCAGACCTGAGGTTTTATTGACTGAGGCTAAGGGTTGACTCACACACTCCGGTACCAAACTAATATTAGTTGCGATGCATTACCAGTGTGATCAGTGTTGTTGACAGGCACTCCGGCTCGCAGCAGCTCCAGGACCACTCTGTCCAGTCCGCTTCGCACTGCTCGGATCAAAACCACAGACCCATCCGGGCCACACCACTCTGCCGACTGCCAACACAATGAAGCAATAATGAATACATAATACAGACATAAAAAAACCCAACACCTCACATACACTGGCTGACATATAAAGTTTAAATTTGGCCTTGCACAGTGTGCTCTACAGTTATAGTAAGTAAAACAAACAAACAAAAAAAAACCCTCCAAAACATTAAAATGCAGTATATACAATTATGAATATTTTTTAAACAGAATCATAAACGCACATAAGGGAGAAAAATACTGTTAGAGACAAAAAAGAAAGCTGAAGCACATCATTACCTCCATAAGACACAGGACGAAAAACAAACAAACAAAGCCCCCTAATGGCTATATCTTCATCTTGAATAACCCTGGCTCCTCACATCATGGATAAAAATGAACAGTTTAACAAACCAAACCAAAACAAAGGGCCGACCTGCTGAGGAGGGCTGAGCAGAGGAGGTGGCATGTGGTTTCTCTCCCATCCTCTAGGTGGAGCTGAGGGAGAACAAAAAATATTCAAGGTTGATCTTCAAATGACAAGGAAGGCTTTTGATACATTAACAAATACTTCAGACAGATGGTGTGTTAGACTGTAACTTAGCATTATAACCTTATCAGCTTTGCTGCTGTCCAGTATACGTGAAATTACCAGATAAATAAAAGTTTTAGGAAGCTGGGTATGAGTGACACAGTAAATGAGCTACTGAATAAACCTTAAACCTTACACTGTACAGGTCTGCGGGGTTGTGATGTTCCGGCTCGGTAGTGTTTCTGCTCCTGGCTCCGGTGGTCACAGATGGAGGCGTCCTCCTGTCGCCTGGAGCATCTCGCATTGATGTCTTCCATTGAACTCTGGGTAAAGTCTGTGTCACTTCCTATATCCTGGTCCCTTTTGAGAGGTCTGAAGACCAAGATCACAGTTTTAATGCAGCACATTAGGAAACTGCTGTGGTTTTCATTTTCTCGCATTTTTTTTTTCTTTTCCTTTAATCAATCAAGAGCTCTGCAACACACCCAGGAGAATGTTATTATAAAACATAACCATGCATGAGCTGCTAATCTTTGAGGAAATAGACTGGGACTCTGGGACATTACAGGGATTAGAGATAGTTAGTGTTTCTACCCACTTGACTACCGGGACATTTACTGACAGTGCCCCTAATTTCACAAAATTGTCAATGCATGTTAAAATGGCTGTAACTATCAATTATAATCATTATTCTATTTTATTTTTTAAATAATCTAATATATTATATTAGATAAAGTAAGTCCATCAAACACTAAATAACCCTTAACCCCTCCTTGACTATTTTTTGGTAATTTGAGGACCCATGGGTCACACCTTCCCCTAATCCTTGATCCACTCCTCCAAGGTTTCTCACCTCCCCGTTTTGAAAACATTTTAATGAAAACAAAAAAGCATCTGTCTTGGGGGAAAAAACGCCATAACAATTTTACTGAGCCCAAAGTGACATCTTTAGGCTACTTTAGTTTTCCAATTATACAAGAGAGAGTCAAGCATCATCATTAAATCTGAGAAGTGGGAATCAGCAGGCCTGGCATTTTTGCTTGATACGTAACTGGTTATCTAAACTATTGGCAACTGATCTATAATTTATCAACTGACTTATTGTCTAATGACTTTCAAATTAACATTAAATCATTACAGTAACAAACTAAAGGTGTAGGACACTGATGGTTCAAATCACTGGGACTGTTAGGGGAAGTAATGACTAGCATGCCTCTTCCCTTTAGTTGTAACTCTTAAAGTGGTGGGAATACTAAGTGAACCTAAACATAAACTGTATGTACAGTGAAATACATAATATTGGAAAAAAGAAAACATCCATCTGATTAATTATTAACTGAACAGGATTAGGGCCCTACCAACATATCAATATGATATTGGTCTGTCACAGATATATTGGAATCTGCGTAATTGTTCTCTGATATGTGCAGCTATTAAAACTGTTATTTCAGGCAAGAAAACTGCATGGACTAGTGATTTAAAATGGTGTAATTATGAGGTTTGTCCTGCAGAGGGTGGACCAGTTTATTTTTGTAAGTGAAGTGTTTGCTGTTCAGTGCACTGATGTTTGGAATGTAAGATATCCTGAATCCATTACATCTATGTCACAAGTATTTGATAATTTCATTCAGCCAATATCAGCATATTGGATAATGGAATTTTCATGCTCCATAATATCAGCATCGCCATCGGCCCCACAACTCACATATATCAGTCAGGCCCCGTACAGGATGAACTCTCACTTGTTTTAGAATACACTGTATTTATCTAGATGACATCATTCACCCAGCAGAAAAACATCTTCTCAAATTTTTCAAAGAATCTCCTCTCACCGCATGCGAATGGCATCCTCTCCCAGCGGCTCCCTCCTTCTCTTTTTCTCAGCTTCCTTCGCTTTCTTCTTTTTCCTCAAGCTGATCTTCTCTTTCTCTCGGCTGGTTCGGATCCTGTGCTCCTGCTGGGCTGGGTGCAGTGCCAAGGCCTTAGATTTGGGGTCACTGTCTGTGACCATGGACCGGTGTCTCACCCTGTCACCACTTTCCCTCTCTGCTCGCTGTTGCCTTACCCTCCTCACCACCAAGAACACCACCAGGGCCAGCACCAGCAGCAGGCCAAGCGCTATGGCAATCACAGCCCATAGCCATGCAGGGGTCAGCTCTGTGAGAGTGAAAATGGAAAGAGAATTTTACAGTGCGTCATATATTTGCACTAGTGGCCCACTTAACTTGCCTTCAGACCAGCCTGTATCATAAATGATAACAACATAATGCTAGATACCTGTAAGTAATTAAAATGTATAATAGTTATTTATATTTCAGTCAGATCCAACCATATTTGTTATTTGTTGCCTGCGTCATTTTTTGCTGAGCTCTGCCTCTGTCAGATTAGCTGTAGCACAGTTAATCTGCAGCATCAACACATCTGTACACTGGAAGTGGAAAGGTCTTTTATAGTGTTTTGTTTGGATGAAAGTCAGAGCTGGATTTGTGTGTGTGTGTGTGTGTGTATGAGACAGGATGTACAAATCTACCTTTGACTTCCTTTATCACAGTTTCCTCCTCTCTGCTTCCTATTTCCTCTTGGACACCTCTAATACCGATGATGACCGTCAACTCTGGGAGGGTGGGGAATGAGGCAGGCCTTAGCGAGATTACAGCACGCAGGAAACTGGCTGCCTGCGTCGCAGAAAGGAAACAGGTAGAGGACAGACGGGCACACGGCCTGTTGTCCACTTGGAGGAAAAGGAGGGAGCTAGGAAGAGAGAGAGGAAGAGAGAAGGAAACATTAGGAAAGAGCATGTGCATTATTACTAATGGCTTTTCCAACATATGGGTTTGTCAGGATAAGTTTACTCCATAAAACAGGAACATATTCAATCATTTACAAAAAGCTACCCCCTTTTTATAAAGCAAACAAAATCACAATAAATTCAAGTTAAATTCCAACAATGATTTTTTACACAAACACTAACTTAGCTGCAAAATTCATAACTAAATGTCTGCTAATAGTTGCTGGAGTTCCCCAAGGTTCTGAGCACGTTCCACTGTTATTTTGTCTTACATTAATAATTCTGTAATAATGCACATGTAACAGTTGCTCATTGCTGTGCACTACTGTTGCTTTTTTAAATTTTCCATCATGAGTCAGACAATGTTTTAGTAGCGCAATACTGGGCATGTGGAGTATTCTTTAACTTATTGTTAAAAACCTTGTAGAGAAAACTGAAATGAAGTTTCTTTTGTCATTTAAATACAACAGAAGTATAATTACTTTTTCTGACATTTCATTAAGCACCTACCCGTCTGAGTCAGCCGATGATGCCTGAGTCAGCAGGCTGTCAAGCTGCTGAGGTTTTAAATCAAGCAAGTTTCGGTTAGTGTTAAGGGGGGCAGAGCTTCTCAGCTTGAGTGGTGTCTGGAGGAGGACACTGAGCGCCCAGAGCAGGGAGCTGTTTGACAAGGTGCCACGATGCTGCGGGCTCTTAATGTGAAGGATCAGGGTGCCCTTGGCCCACAGGGGGCTCTGGTTTCTGAAGCAGTCACTACCGTCCCATCCACAGGGGGCATTGTCACAACCCTGCTCGCAGTGAGAGTTGGCGTAATGATCACGGCAGTATTGGATGTGGCCTGGACTGAGAGCCATGAGGGAGAGGAATGAAGAGATGTCAGAAAAAAGAGAGGATATGAGATTTAACAAAATAATCTCAATTCAAGGTGCACTTACTGGCTTTCTTTTTGCTCAGAGTTTTTAACAAAATGAGGTTTGGCTATCATACTAAAGTCAAGAACTTTCAGTATCAGATATGAACTTTCAAGCTCAGAGTAAGAGATGTCAGAACAGGGAAAAAGTGATTATGAATGAATAAACATTAGTATTACTGCCATTTGTCATATTTTGTTATTATGTCACTTTATGGACAGTTTACTTCTCCTCTTTTCTTCAAAATAACAATGCAAGTTAATTAACACTGTGATTTAAATGGTTTTAATTGTTTATTGCACTTCTGTAGGTACAATTACTTGGACTGGTACATTGTATGTTACTGAAAAATGTTAGCATTTGACTTTTATTCTCCTTTACGAGAGTATACTGATTTTTTTTTTAAATTAAATGTTTTAACCACAAAAGTGTATTTACTTGCAGTGGCCTCTGTCCCTCAGGCAGTCAAAGCCATCTCTGAGACAATCAGGATCCACACACTCTCTGTCACATGAACCATCTCCAAACTTGTCCTTACACTTTCTGGCGACTGGACACTGACCCCACGGATCACCAGACGCAGCTGTGGAGACGAGCACAGATTAGCGCAAGAATGAGGCTACAGTGCACATAAACAGTGATCGTTTTGCAACAGCTTTTGTGCTAATGATGGTGTGTTTGTAGAGGGATATAGACACACTGTCTGTTTGATGAATGTCTTGTCCATGAATGAGTCGTGTAAATATATGTCTTGTCTACTTAAACTGCAGGTGAATTTTATCAGTTCTGTAATTTGTTAAACACAAGCAAAAAACTTTAACATTCTGTAAAAAAAAAAAAAAAAAGTTAACTTATCCATTCAAAAAGTGTATCATTTTATGAGGTCTTGCAGTTTAACTCTACCATTCAAACTGTTTTCACTAAGTGCTTTATCACAGCAACAACTCAACCACATATTCAAACCACTCATTGTTTCAGAGCATTAGCAGCTATTCATAACAATGCAGGTCAAGCCATGAAAGGTGGGCCCTGATACGGACCGTTAAAGGGAACAGGAAAAGGGCCCGACATAAACAGGAAGTTTCCAGGAGAAGCGAATAGCAACAGGAAATGGAGTGGGCCGGGCTTTGATAAAGGTCGAAGGTCGTCACTGTGGCAACGAGGAATGTGATGGAGGTGGACAATGGGCTTGGCAGGTGTGTGCGGGACCATAAAATCGTAGCAGAAAAAAAAAGTGTGAACAATAGAGCTGAAATTAGACATGTGAAGTGTAACACTTTTGTTTCTCTTGATCAGCAGAGAGAACCTTCATGGGAAAAAAATAGTGTTTGTATTTCTTCTTCTTCAGTATAAATGTCACAGTGTGAATGAGGAAGTAAAACTGTTGCTTTTTACTGTGGAATATTCTCAAAAGTAACATTCATGTCTACATTAACAGAAAAAATTGAACACAACAATATGTCTATTCCACAGTATTTCAAAATAATGCACTTTGGGAAAATTTTGTTATCTAAAGTTCTTAACCAGAATTTTATATATTTTGGGTTTTTGTCTAGACAAGTCATAAGATATTTTAAACCACATGGGCTTAAGCTACGAAACTGCCCTTTCAGTCCAGAAAGCAGCTGCCTGTTATTTGGTCAAATTGATTTTTAGATTAAACTTTCTACAGCCCAAAACCACAGGATGCAGTTACACTAAACTTTGAACAGGTGACGCGTTTCATGTACCAATAAAGTTACCTCTTTTCAGAGTAAAGTTGCTAACTGACCTCGACATGTCCAGCTGAGTGCCATCAGAACGAACGCCCTCAGAGCAAACATCCTCAGGTTGTTCGAGTCGGCAGCTGTGGGTCTTCTTGCCTCTGCTCAGAGGGAACAGCAGCTCAGCCCAGCTGTTTGACAAACCAGCCTCTGATCTCCTGAAGCTCTGCTGGGACTCGCAGCGCTTCACGCTGTTGTAAATCTGAAGATCTGTGGTTAACTCCTGCTGTTCACAATGAACCGTTAACTCGGAGTGAAGTCGCCCAGCTTCATCACCACCACCCAGCCCACTTTGTTCACTCGCTCTTTTTTCAGAGGCCCTGCGGAAATCTGGACAACTTCCTGCCACTGTGTGGAGAAGAATAGGAGGGTGATGACCGTATGCGCGTGCATGACTCTGTGTGTGTGTGTGTGTGTGGAGTCTTAACTCAACAGGAGTCGTTATTTCAACGTGTAAAAAGCCACAGGGTCTGACGGCATGGCGTGGTTTGAATCTGACCTTTACAAAGAGGTATAACAGCTCACACACACAAACACACACACACACTTGGTTTGTCCTGAGAATGCAGATAAAAACTTGACTGTGAGCACTCTGGCTCTAACAGATGTCTGTAAATTGCTCAGTTATGTTCTTTAACAAATGTCAGACTAAAACGGCTCTATGTCAAGAACAGAGTGAAATAAAAAAGAACATATAACTTAAGAGTATTTGAATCTGACACGCAAGCTCCACACAGACGGATGACACTCAGAAAAATTCCAAACAGCAGATTAATAGATACATTTGTTTTAGTAATTTTCTTACACAATACTAAAACATTACACAGCCCTCTGTGTTACATCAACATAAATACATGAAGTGCTTACTCTTTGTTCAGATTTCTGTAACAGTCTTTTCACTTGTTTGAAAAAGAAAAAGCCTGGTCACCTCCAGGTTGTTCAGAACTCTGCTGCAAAGCTTTTAACTCGCACAAACAGAAGAGCACACATCACTTCTATTTCAGCATCACTTCACTGGTTACCAGTTCATTTTAGAGTCCATTTTAAAATGCCCGTCCTTACTTTTAGAGCCTTGACGGACAATCTGCCTCTGAAATGTCAGAATTGGCTGCTTGTGGTTCCCACAACTTACTTTAAGACTCAAGGGGGGCGATCCTTTCAAGCAGTGGCGCCCAGACTGTGGAATGCACTGTCTGTTTCTTTACACTGCCTAAATTTTGTTGATTCTGTAAAAAACAGTTGAAGACTCTGTCATTCAAACAGGTTTTCAGTCAGACGTGGGTTTTATGGCAGTCTGAATCTATGTTTTTGTGTTTCTTCATTGTATTTCTTTGTCTTTTACTTTTATTCAATTATATTTTATTGTAAAGCATTATGTGATTTTTTTTTATTCTGTGAAAGGGGCTATATAAATAAACTTTACTTACTAACTCACAGGTGAAACTGTGCATTCGCATGGATTGCTTCCGATAGTGTGAGTCTGAAAAGAGGCAACCACAGTCTTTGCTTATCAGGATCCAATTAAACATGAGACCATTAAGCACAAGTCTGATGATGAAACTTTCCAAATTGTGTATTTGATAAAGTTTTAAATAATGGAGAAATGCACAGCTTGTCCTTTTTGTCCTTAATTCCTCCTACTGGTTGCCAGTTTTCTCCGGCTGTGGCCCTGAAGCTCCTCGTTCCATGCAGTATTCCTCCCAGAGCTCATTAAACAAATTCCCTGTTGAACCAAAAGAACACCCTTGATCCTTTTTAGGGTCACACAGCCCCAGTTCCATCTTTTTAAATACAGCACAGAAAACCTGCCGAGAGAGCGGCGTGGCCATTTTCTCTAAGCAGTGGTTGTGGTAGTGCCTGTACACCTCAGACATGTTTGAGTACACAGGCTCCAGATACAGCTTAGAGATGGACGTCCCGCAGCAGTATGAGGGCACTTTGGGTAAACTCTCGAGGAACTCTTTCAGGACGACATGCTCTGAAGCTTTACGAGACTTCCTCTGCGTTTGCCTCTTGGCGATTTCCTCTGAATCGTCCTGCTTGGATGCATTTTGAGCCCAGTTAAGCACTGACCACTCTCCAACCCCCAAAGTGGAGAGAAACATCTTTTTGCAAACTTGTTTTCTGTGACTTTCCACTATCAAATGATACCGCATCGAGACCGATCTTCTCGACTGAGTCCACGGTGCTCTGGTTCTTTCAACTGGGTCGCAGTTGACTAATCCTGCCACATAGATTTTTCTCTGAGGCCAGTTCATGCCCTGCCAGAAACTAGTGAACAGCTCATTCCTCGTTTCCTCACTGATGTCAGCACAGAAGCGGTTGGATGCTCTTTTACAAGCGCTGGACGTGCATCTCGGTCCGATTGTCCTCTGGGCTTTAGTCACAGTCGCACCGTCTTTCTTTCGTTTGCTGAAGTAGGCTTTGCCCTCCATCCTGAGTTGCTTTTGTCGATTCTGCTTCCATGTTAGAGGCTTGGCAACTCTGGCTTTCTTTCTGGCTGGCCCGGCCGATTCTGGTGTTCTGTTTTTGTCTTTGTCAGTGGCATTCACTTGTTCTGCAAAAAACAGGAAAATGCCAATAACATGTAACTGTGATACACTTGAATATTATGGCAAAACTACAGCCTTTTGCTAAAAAAAGGTTAAATAATAAACAGAAGGGCTGCACAAGTAATCGGTATTGAAAGCTACAGTGGGAAACTTTGGGGTAAACATCAGTAACTTTTTTGTGTTCTACTTGGAAAAACTGTCATAATACTTCTAGACAGCTTTTAGTAAGTGACTTGGCCTGAAAGTACCGCAAGGTCTCTGTGTTTTCCCATCATGCCTCTGTGTTCAGGATATATACAAATCCTAGAGCTCCCGTTGTATTTACCCAATCGGTGACGCTCTCTGCTCTCTCTGTCCTAACTGGCTGGTCTATGCTGCGCTTCTTAGCGACAGGTGACATCAGTGTGAGCTGATTAGCTGTTAGCGCCTTACGCTCTGACTCGCCTCTGCTGACAACAGAATGTCCGCAAGCCACACCGTCAGTCGGCTCGAGCTTAGACGAAACAGTTTACTCTGCTGCAACTTTCCCCGAGACCCTTTTGTCTCAGTTCACCCACACTTAAAAGAGAGAACAACAGACAAAATAAAACATGAGTTTGAGCAAAAACTACAGCTCATGCTACAGCTAATGTTAGCTTTTTAACTTGTTAGCAAAAGCTACCAAATGCAGCTTGAAACGAAATCACAACATGAACTAGTGCAATTTTTAAAATCACAGGGCTCAATATTTGAGGGGAAACGTGTGTAACAAAATACTGCTTTAATTCAAACATTGTTGTGCTGCTGTCGAGTTGTCCCGGCCTACACATCACATTCTAATGACTTGAGAAAACATCCTTGTTTGCCACAGATCCCTGCGAAAATCACACGATAATCATTTTAATGTCTTTCAGTACCAATGAGAAATATGATGTACAAATATCATTCCCTCTAATATCACAAATCATATCACAATTTCAATCTCAGTCCAAATAATCACAATTAGATGGGGTTTTTTCTTTCAAAATTGTGCAGCCCTAGTACTTCTTAACATAACTAAATGTATGCACTAAGTATGAGTGCAAATTACAGTTACTTCATTTTACATAACCCATCAGTAACTTTTTAAATGAAATTATTTCAAATAAATGTTCTCGTCTCAGGTGGCGTCTTAGCGAGTTTGCCTTGTCCAGCCAGCATGTAAACACCTCAAGGCAGTCAATTTACAATGAGCTGATGTAGAGCTCGAATCAAGCAATCTCATTGGTTGTCAGCTGTCCAATGACAAACGTATATAACAAATTTCTTTTACACAATTCTGTATCACTCCATGTGTATGTAGCACTGGTTTATCCTCACAGTGGAGGAGCTGAAACCAGCAAATTATTTGCATTTTTGCTCGATGAACAGGCGATTATCATGTGCGGTAGGGGTGGTGAGAAAATATCATTGATACACTTAAATATTTCAATATTATATTTATCGATTTCCAAAAAAATCTGTATTAGTTTTATATAGTCTGCATGCGGAGATTTGTGGCCGTGGTTCATTTTGTGTTCTTTTTTTAAATACACATTTTTG
>JAQLOL010000025.1:4998387-5009161 GCA_029783665.1 Naso thynnoides | reverse complement strand
GCTACAGCAAAAAAGGTCAAAAGTATTTTTATGATATTCTGACTGCATTAAAAAAGGGGAAAAATTAAGCACTCAGATTTTATGGATATTGTGGTGTGTTCTCCATACTATGACAGTTTTACTCAAATTAGACTGAAAAAAAAACTGCCTTGCATACAGTGTTGTATTGTAACCCCTGTATTCTTGCGAATGCATAATCCTAATGTGCTGTGCCACTGGATAATCAATAAATCAATTAATCGCCTCTGTCCAATAACTAAGTGTAGTGAGTAGTTTGACAAGAGTGAAGACAGAACCAACAACCACTCACCCTGTGTAACCTCCGCAGTGTTATTGCCTGCAGAGGAGGCAGAGTTCTGTTCTTTGTTATGAGGATCATCACGCCTCTTTTCTAGTTTGTTTTCAGCTAATTCATTTTTTTTTAGGGCTCCTCTTTGTGCCCAGTTCAGAACAGACCACTCTCCTATCCCCAGAGTGGACAGGAACATATTTTTACACACTTGTTTCCTTTTGCCCTCCACCATCAGGTGATAGCGGAGGGAAACGGATCTCCTCGAATGCGATCCCACCGCCCGAGATCGCTCCACGGGGTCGCAGTCAACTTGTTCTGCTACGTACTGTTTCCTCTGAGCCCAGTTCATGCGGTGCCAGAAGTCCTCAAACACTTTGGTCCTTTCCTCTTCGCTGATTTCATTACAAAGCCGGTTCGATGCCTTTTTGCAGGCATTCGACGTGCACCGCGCTCCCACTGCTCTCGGCTGTTTCATCACAATCTCGCCGTCCTTTTTGCGTTTGCTCACATACGCTTTGCCCTCCATCCTCAGCTGTTTCTGCTTGTTTTGCTTCCACTTTGATGGATCTGCAAGTTTGGCTTTGGGCTTTTTTCCGCCAGCCTTATCCAAAGCAGCGTTTCCATTTTTAGCAGCTGTATAAAGTAACGCTAAAAAAACAACAACAAACAAAACCGGATCAGTTATTGGAAGCAGTGGTTCGAAACACATAATCTTGGCTCAGCAAACACAAAATTATGCACAAAGCATCTTATTTGTAGTTCTGGTTAAAAACTGTAACACACCACAGGAGAGACAAACATCTGCCTAAACTCAGACAAACTTGCATATGACAACACACTAAAAATAAAGGGATGGTTTTTTTATGATTAGTTTTTTGTTAACAAGAAAAAAATAAATCCCTGACTGATATATTGGTTTGCTGATAATACATGTACGGATATTAAATAACTATTAAAATATTAAAATGTTTGGACTTGTGATTTAAAATGATATCATTATGGAGTGCCCAACAGAGGGCGGTCTGTTATTTAAAAACTAATAGAGTACCTAAGTCACTTCCAGAGGACCATGTGGTATGGCAAAACTGGTGACGGTAGTCAGTGGAGAAAGAAAAAATATTTTTTTATCCTGTTTGACTGGTGCTCTGAATTACACGTATGATGTTCATCAGTTTGAATGTTAATTTTTCATGTGACGAAAGTCTCTGTTGGTCGTCAAAAAGCTGATGTATTAGCTTGTGAAAATGCGTAATTATAAAGACGACAACACCAGCCACGTGACTGACGTCAGAACATTTTCCCTCCTCTGACAACCAGGATGTCTCACTCCCCCCTCAAGCAGCTGCAGCTCTCAACCTGACCCGATTTATGACGGGTTTCCCCTCTTTTAATACTTTTCCCCTCGTCCAGGAAAAACACAGTGAAATCTGCCGAGCTGACGGCCACGTCTGTATTGATGACGTATATTGTGCGAGACGAGACATGTAGTTCACTGAGCGGTCTCACAAAAAAAACAACATTCTTTTACTTTACTGTTTGATGACAAAATTTGACTTTCTTTACATGAAAAAATCGTCTTTTAAATCGCCAACCATCATATGTGTAATTCAGGGCACGGGCCAAACAGGATCACAAGTACTTTGTCCCTCTCCATTGACTACCGTTCAAATTTTTTCCCAGTTAAGGTCCCATGGCCCGGAAGTAGAGGGGCGTGACTTCGGCACTCTGTGAGTCAAGTGCTTACTGTCCAGTGCCGGATGTTTGGAATAAAGTTTTTTAAAGTGTAAGATATCCTGTCTCCATTATACATCTCTCATCTGTGGTTGATCACCATATTCATATGATATCTTACGTATAGATATAATATTGGCTGATATAGCAGATGCCAGAATTTTCTTGCTCCCTAATATCGGTATTGGCAACCAGCCTAAAAATGCCGACTGAGTCGGGCCCTTGCAAAGAAACGCTTCTTCCTACCAAGTGGAGGAACACGAAGCTTGTACCCTATCAAAAGAAAGCTAGACATTGTCAGAGTCTGAAAACCACAACCTAAGTGTTGCTGCGAGAAAGCTCTACTTGTTGGCTTGTTTTGAACCTTTACTAAACTGAACTCAGAAAAATCAAGCTTGTTTTTGGATCTTGATTGAGTGGCCAAACGTAATTTATCCACGTTTTTACATAAATCTTTCACATCTGCAGGTTAGACAACCCCTCAGAAAACTGTAGCTGTTGAGCAGGTCTTCACCACACTGTTACTTACTTGTATCAGCACCCAGAGGACCTGCGATCTGCGAAGGAAACGGGGGAATCGCGTGCGACTCCGCTGTCATTATCGACTGGGACCTTTTTTTGGACGCTCCCTCAGATTTCCTGCTCGCATCGGTGAGGTGCAGATGCTCTGGATAAAACACAGACATCCTGTTAAGACACGGCCGCCGGTCTCTTTTAATGCATCACAGCTGCACACACGCTGCTTAGTGCACGACACAATAGGTGTACTGCATTGAAGTACGCTGCATTTAAAGTACACTAGCGGAGGTATTTGGAGCACGCTGGCTGTCTGTCCTCACACGCACCTGGTGGGATGTGGTGCAGCCCATAAGTGTCGGTGACCGCAGCAGGTCTGTGAGCGGGGGGGTCATTGGCGGGTTTGGGAAAGAGACCAATATCCTCCATCGCGGCAATGGCTAAAACACAAAAATGGGATCAGTGGTGTGCTGGTGCCTGGAGAAGTGGATACACTGTTAAATTATCCCTCCATTTTTTTAAATTTTTTTTTAAAGTAGCCAGTCCAGCAAAGGATGAGCTCCCTTTTTAAACTGAGCCGTGTGAGACCACTCTCGCATATTTAGCTCATCCAGAAATGGGACAGCAGTCGCCCTGTTTGCACACCCTCACTTAACTTTTGCTGCTTGACCTTAGAGAGCAGAGGAGGATCATGGGGAAATAACATGAGCCACAGCAGAGGGGCAGATTTTGCATCAATGCTGGCCCACAGTCGGACAGCTACATCATTAGGCATTTCGATGGAACCTGATCCCTTAGTGCATCCACACATGAAAAACCTTGCAAGTGGGCAAGTTGTTTATTTGTTTGTTTCTGTTTTTTTTTTTTTAAGTCTCTTGGAATAGCTGATACACAAAGGATAAGAGCAGAGGGGATTTAAAAGTGGATATGATCAATGCAGACTGAAAAATAAGTGGGTGTACCTGCACTACACCACAGGATGGTATGATTTTAAAATGCAGATTTACTCATTAGCACTCAGAATGTTGCCCATGGCGACAGTAAAACCAAATAAACACTCTCCGTATTTAGCGTTAACAGCAGGAAACAGAGCCATGTGCTTAAATCCAGATGTTTTCCGTAGCTCGCCTGAAAGGAGGCGTTACAGGCCTGACAATCACGAAAATGGAAATGGAAAACGGGCGTAACGGCGGTCACGTTAGACATTTAGCTAACTTTATGTGGAGCTAAGTCCTAGCAACTCCAAACTACGTCAAACCCCTTTAAAACGTGACGGATCCGCAGCCTGCTTACACAGTGTTATACATTTGAAAACGTCCCGTAGACCCGTCGGTTCCATCCAGGCCAGATCACACGCTTCCCCGCCGCCGGCTGTTCACTCCATCACGGCTCCGACAGCGAAACACCGCGTCTGTCAGCTCCGTCCGATTTCGCTAAAATATGTGACGCTGGTGCCGAGCTTCCCACTGACAGCTGCCATGTCTGCGCATGCGCACTGTCGGGCTTTCCTGGCAGGAATCAGCAAGTTTGTGCTCTCTCATCCTGTGGCAGTTAAAGGGATAAAAGTAGAAAAATGACTGTCAAACACTGGTGTAAAACCTATTAAAGTCTTTAATCCACTGAAGATAAAAGTAGAAATACAACTTCACTGCAAGTAAATCCCCATGAGATGCCGAATGTAAATTTAAAAAAAAAAAAAAACAACTTGATTACAGTTTACAAGCAGATTTATTTTCAATATTTTGTTCATTTTCTTCCCCTTAGCTAATATTTCCCCACATTTGAAGCATAAATGATTAAAAAAACATGCGTATGTGTGACAGAATATTAAATGTTAAGTCTAAATGTTACAAATCCATTTTAAACAGGCCAATTAAATCAAAATGATAAATCTGACACTTAGCCTAATGCTCCGTCTGAGGAGTAGTTAAAGCTAAATGTTAAACCCCCCTGAACACCCTAAATTAAAAACATGACTTATTAATACAGGCCTATCACATTATACTGCTGCACAGCTGTGAAAAGTCAAGTAGGATTTTGAAGTGCTTGTACTTAACTTGAGTATTTCCTCTTTCTGCGTCTTTAAACTTCTATTTCACTACATTTCAGAGGCAAATATTGTACTTTTTACTCCGACACATTTATCTGACAACTTTAGTCACTTTAAATCCAGGTTAATAAATGATTATGTAACCTTACAGATCAAGAAAAAACTTTGATCCCCATGGGGAACCACTTTTATAAGCTACTACACTGAGGTGATGTACGCATCAATGCATAAAAATAATTATAATCCAATAATAAAATATTTAGTATTCTGAACAGGCGCATCTGCATAATGACTGCTTTTACCTATGGTACTTTAATAGACCTAATATTTTGATGCCAATGCTTTTGTATTTTCACTTAAGTAAGAATTATGCAGGACTTTTACTTGTAACAGAGTATTTCTGTGTGTGGTATTGCTACTTTAACTTAAGTACTGTACATGATCAGAGTACTCCTCACATCTTTGTTGCTGTGTGCTGATCTTAACTACTTTATACAACTGGGTTTGCATTGTGATGCTTCCCTTTCACAACAAATCTGTCAAAAACATACATGGCATTCTAAAAATATACATAGGCCTAAAAGGAAAACATTTTTCCTATGTGGGTGATTTATAGGGTCGTGCCAAAGGGCTGCTTAAAAGGAACATTTAGCTTTAATCATCACATCCTTTCAAACATGAAAGCAGAGGAAGTGAGGGAAGAAACCATACGGGCGTTCACAGTTACTGCTGGAGCTTCATAACATTAGGGTAAGGACATCCAGGAAGAGCAGGCTGTTTTGACTATTATGGAGCCACGCACACTCACACCAAAAGACATCAAACATGTTTAGAAATAGAATTGGGCAGAGAAAATTTTGTGGTTTAGTCTTATAGAGAAGAAGAGGTCAATAGAAAAAACATTACCAAATAGTCCTACACCGAATTATAGCACATAGGAAGACTCAGGCCCAAAGTCACCATAGAAATAATGGTACAATGTGCCTTGTGCAACAATAAGTCCTTCATACAAGTAAAAACATTAAAAATTCAGCTGCGTGGTGTTTTTGGAGTGACATCCATAAACTCATAAACTCATTAAATACACTCCTGTATGCTCAGTTATTCAGTTCCTTTGAATAACTGTATTTAACAGGTGCAGTTCCGGCCTGTCACCACACGGTGTCGCTGCTGGGCTGTTGGACGTGGTGCAGAGTCACAGGCACGTCACAGGCTGTAACCAACACAATTTGCAGCGTGTATTATTTTTGTTTTTCTAACAGAAGTTTATGAAAACTGGACTTGGACTAATGCTGTAACTGCTTTTAGAAAAAAAAATCTATTTTATATATATATAACGCTTGACTTTTCTCCACCTTTATGACGCACGGGGGACTTTCCATTGGAAAGGACTGTACATAGCAAACGTTACTTTCGGTTTCGTAGAGCAAAAGCTGCGGGAGCCGCTCGGACGTCGTCTGAACGGGCAGCCGTTTGCGAGCTGTTAAGTCGACACTTAATTTTATTTTGTTTGTCGAGAGACTGCTGCTGTCGTTTCATTTTTCACCATACCCTACCGAACATCAACGAACCAAAACGGCTCGTCGAAAGTGAGCGTAAGTTCCATTTGAACATTTGAAACGGAAAAACGTTGGCGTTAGCTCAACCGAGCTAGCTTACTGTAACTTACTGTAGCACACACTCTGACTTTATAACGCATTGTATTTGTGTGTAACTTGCTGCAGAGTTGTCGTATTTCTGTGGCTGGGCTTGTTCACGTTGGAGTTGATGTACAACTGTTCAAAGAAATCGAAAGTAAATTTTTTGCAGAATACCATCGGTATCAAACCGAAAGTAACGTTAAACCATCCTCTGTGTCAAACGAGGTCATGTAAGTGCAAACTGTTGGTGTCGCTGATATAGTTACAGACGAGATAAATAGTAAATAAGCTAATGTTCAGCTGTGTGTTCTACATGTTTAACGCTATGCCTACAGAAATAAGAAAAAGTACTTTTACTCAGTTACTACTTCAGTACAAATTCGAGGTACGTGTACTTTGTTTGTCTGAAAGTTTAGCTTAATAAGTTACAAAGTTTTTAAATAGCAATTTTTAATCACATCCCTGTTTAGTGTCAATTTCTTTCTTACCCGAAATGACAGTTTGTCTTTTTAGAGACATTTATCTAATGTTATTGCTCTTCAATGTAATATTGAGGTGTTGTGTATGTAAAGTACTTTAAAGTAGCTCAACCTTAACATTAAATCATTAGCTATAACATGAAATACACATTTTGCCTAAATGATGATAAGCGGAGAACATCGTGCAGACTTACAACTTTGTGCCTGAGTACTTTTACTTGTGATACTCGTGAACTTCTGTGTGTGAGAACTTCATCCTGAGCCCCCCGACCCTCCCTCTTGTCTTTGCAGTCCCGGTGCATTATGCAGAAAATGAGCTACTTCTTCCCTCTACTCTTCATGTGCCTGGATGTGTGTGTGGTACACGCCATCCGCTTGGCCCAGCTCTCACCTCTCCTCCTCCCCCGTCCGTTCATCGCCCTGTGGGGAGGAGGGCTGATCAGGGCCGGCGTCCTCACCCTCCTCACCCTCACCTACCCTGGAAGCCTGCCGTGGATGAGCAGCTCTGAGGGGCTGCAGCGCCTTGCGGTCCTTTGCTTCCACTTCCCGGCGTACACCACTCTTCTCTGGGCACTGGGGCAGTCCGTCATTGAGGAGCTGTGGGCGTGGCACTCCTGGGAACGGGTGGGTGGCCGTGTCTGCTGTTTGCTCATTGCTGGATGGATCACACTGAAATAATAGCAGGCACTTCATGCGTGCTAGCACAGCCTGGTTTGAGAGCAGAGCCTGTGATATATTTTACCTAACACTGAAAGGGGCCTTCGTCAGCGTAACAAGTGTTCTTAATTTTGATATTTTAAGTGCATTTTGTTGCAAACAGTAATGTACTTTTACTTAAATAAGATTTCAAATGCTGAATTTTTGTGTGTTACTGCTTCTTTTACATAACTAAAGGATCCAAGCACTTCTTCCACCACTGTTAGCAGCCACCCTTTATGTTTTGGGCAAAAATATAATTACAGATGCCCATAAGGTCGTTATAAGATGTGTCAAGATGTCTTACTTATCAAAATTACTTATCAAAACCAAAGTATTTATTTAGTTATGCGACAAAAAGACAATACAATCCTTGTGTTCGTGAAACAGAAAGCTAAAATTTCCTACATCCACTTTACACGTAGTTAATCTTTAACTTTTATAAGATAATTTAATGTCTTTCCAGAAAAGTTACCTGTTAAAAAAGCTGCGTAGTCCGCTCTTATTAAGACATAATGATTTTTCCTGTGGTCTCATTAATTCACTTATTGAAATAAAAGATTTAATAACGCCTGACAGCAAGATTAAAATAATTGTTATGGTTACAGCTGTTGAGCCTCGGTCAGGATCAAGACTGAAAGCAAAACCAAACCAGGCTGAAGAGAGGGAGAAAAGCCCCAGTTTAGAAATGTTGCTTTTGCTTTCATTCCAACACTTATCAGAATCGTCTGAATTCATAAATGTTTTTTGATTGATGATTTGTGCTTCCAACCCTGTCGTATTTTTGCAGGTGTTAGTGGGTTATGTTGTGACAGTCGTGTCGTGGCTCTACTGGAGTCGATATGTGTCCTCTTTTTTGCTCTCCTGTGGGCGATACATCTCGTCTCTGTGGACGAGGAAACCGACCGAGAAGCCCAAAGAGGACATGTCACCTCTGAAGAGGCTGCTCGAATACATGCGGCCCTACTTCTGGCGCTTTGTTGCTGTGCTGTTTCTCGTGGTTCTCTCTTCGTATGGTAAGTGCAAGAGCACCCAAGACCCGACCACCAAACTTTGGAGACCTCTCCTGCTTTCTTCTTGTCTGTTTGCAACTCCACTCACAAAGTATTTAGTGATAATTAAAAGTACAAATTTTTAAGCCTCCACAATGCAACTGGAGCTGCAACTACTGCCCATCTGTCCCATTCTTATGAAGTCGCTATCTGACGAACAGCTGGAGAAAACTATTTAAATTAGGCACAAATGTCCACTAGAGTTCAAGGACCAACTGATTAGATTTTGGATGTCAAAGGTCACTGTGACCATAACTTCAGAATTCATGTGCAAATTCTGACAAACTTTCGTATAAATGTCTAATAGGATAAAATGGTGAAGTGATGATATTTCATATCCAAACGCTCAAAGATCCACTTCACTGTGACATTGTAATATTCTGCAAAAACACTTTTCAATGCCATGGGCAAGAAACAGAAAGGGAGACCGCGACCATATTCCACTTATGGTCGGATACTGACTTGGTGACACTAATCTTGGAAGTCCACCCTGAAACTGTGCTCATTTTTTGTGCTTTTGGGAAGCATCCGTGTTGTAGACGTTGTAGCCTCTTTGCAGCCACATCCATATCTGAAGCATTGTAGTCCCCCACTTAAGTTAGGAGGCCGCAGGATTTGTGAGACCACTTGCTAATGCGATCAGGTAAATCCACCCTGCCAGCCTTCAGCTTTGAGCTTTTGTCCCAGCCACAGTGGTTCGAATCAGTCAATGTTCAATGAGGAACCACCTGCAGCTCCAGGTGGGATTTAGGTTGATGTTCAAAGAGAGGCTGAACGGTTTTGCTCCTCAAAGATCAACATTGTGTTTATGTGAACTTCTGGTCTCAGGTGAGATGGCCATTCCACAGTACACTGGACGTGTGGCTGACTGGATCCAAATGGAGAAATCTGATGCATTCACAGAGGCCATTACATTCATGACACTGATGACTTTAGCCAGGTAAGGTAACCCTGAAAACGAATTCATTAAAGTCAAGTTTGCATAATACCTAAATTAATTAAAATCAGAGTCTGTTCAAAAATGTCATCTTAAAATTTCTGTGTTTTTCTTAGCAAAGAGTAATTGTTCAGGTCATAATTTTGCTGACAAGCAAATATGTAATCCAGCAAAATTTCTCTTTTGGTTTTTAGTTTTGAGGTTCCAAAAAAATGGTTTTGCTTGCCGAGTCAGATTTAATTTAACTTAAGAAGTTATCACACCCCAACCTCAGTGTTACCGTTTGATTTAAATGCTTTTTTATATTCTTCATCACGCATAATTTAGTATTTGTATGCTGATAATAAGAAGAAAAGAAGAACTTTAGATAATGCTTTTTTTTTAACAGTTATATACAAACTAAAGCTGGGGTAGGAAACATTTGAAAATCAAGCTAGCTGTAGCGTGAGACTCCTTGGGAAGCAACTCCGCTGCATCCTCCCCTCCCTATTTTTGCTCTGGCTCATGTTTTATTTCGTTTGTCGTCGCTCTTTCTCTTAAGTCCAGTTTACACCAAAGATTCACGATGAGATAAAACAGTTGCAGGTGAAGTTGCAGCGGTGCAAACTGGTCCATGTCAGCTCGACTCAAGCCGGCTGACAGTCTCGCCTGCAACTCAGCTCGTCGAATAATCAGAGGCCAGCTTTAGAATCGAAGGCATGTTGCTTGTTCCAACAACCAGTCAGCTCTTAGCGATGTCACCTGTCACCAAGAAGGACAGCGTAGAGCAGCCAATAGGAACATGCGCTCTCTGAAATGACCCCTGATTGGCCGAAAACACCCAGTGACGGTCTGAGTACAGAGCCAAGGAGAGGTGCAGCAGTCTCGTGTTCTTTCAGAACACCTGAATTACAAAATGCTGAAAGATTATGGGAATTTTGCCCCATGACACCAAAGATAAACTGCCCACCCCAGCTTTAAACTGTTAAATTTAAAAGTAACCTATGATTTAAAAAAATGCATTTTTAGCAATATTTTGGGTACTGTTGTATGTTTCAGTGCCGTGCTTGAGTTTATATGTGATCTCATGTATAACGTCACCATGAGCCGCATACACACCGCCGTGCAGGGAATCGTCTTCCAGGCTGTGCTGAAACAGGAGATTGCTTTCTTTGACTCCACTCCGACAGGTACGTCAAGTGTCAAGCCGTCTTTGAAGTAGGCAGCGCGTGATACAGGTCATCCTGAATAAATCCTAGATATATTTCCTCTTGCACTTAAGCCATACACTTTTATTTTATCTGGTTAAGTTCAGTTTAGTTAAAAGTGTCTTTTTCCAAAATTAACTTTGTGATGCATCTGTTAATGGCTGGTTAAATAAATAATTAGGCTATATTATAGT
>JAQLOL010000025.1:4939873-4953163 GCA_029783665.1 Naso thynnoides | reverse complement strand
ACTTATCCACATAAAACAAAGGATCCAAATTTGGACAAATTACAGTCTGAATGAAGCAGGGCAGCAGGTATTTTCAGCTCCTGATTAACCGAATGCAAACGTTTTAATAAATAGATTTTCTGACACATGTTGTGATGAAGCGCGTGTAATTTCGTTGCTAAATTTAGCATTTTTAACACAAACTCTTCCTCATCAGTGCAAATGATTCCCTATGACATCATGGGTAAATCTGAAGGCCTTTTGCTTGATGTGTTGAGGTGTTTAGCTGTCAATACTTCCCCTGATAAGTGACCCCCCATTATAAATGCATGGTTCCTGACAGATACCCCACTGACAATATCCATTAGTGAGCTAATGAGAGCTCTACACCACCTCACTCCCTCCCTCCATCCCTCCCCTTTACCCCCCTTAAAAATGGAAAGCTACTTGATGCTGTGAAACAGCACATTATGACTTGCTTATTGTCAGATGATGTCTGGTAAGAGGTGCTTAAAGAGCTGGAGGTAAAATAATGAAGAGAATCTCAGCGGGGAATGTGAGATGCAAACGGCCGTCTCCCATTCATTTCTTTTATTTGAGTCTCTTAGGCTCTGCAGCCTTTTTATTTAATCTCAACCTCTTCCTTTGTCTCGACTTCTTCTTCCTAATTCTCAGTTTCAGTCTCAGTAAACAACAAGGCTCGGCTCTGACCGTACAGTTCACCTTGTTTCTACACTGACAAGTGCTTTTGTTCTTGGCCATTTGCTGGAAATGTCACGGAAAATGCAACTTTCCATGGGAATAAATTTTCACTCCTGTATGTAAAAGCTAACTAGGTGCATCTAAATATGAGTTCTACCCTCGAGCTGCAAACATTAAGCTGAGTTTCACACCCTTATCTGACTTGGCTTTGAATAATGAACATTCTGTATGCAAGGTGAGCTTAGCACACCACACCAAAGAGTGATTATCGGCTCTCTTTGAAGCACTTGACGGCTTAGAGCTCAGCGTAAACAATTATCTCTTCACTCGCCTTTGGATTGCCTGTCGCAACAAACGCCTTTCCCATCACCTCTACCAGCTCCTTTCCTCCAAGTTCTCTCCTCAGAACAACTAACTATGGTGCACAGAATGAAGGAACGGGAAATGGTGAAACTGTCCTTGATCACATACGATGCTTTCAGGTGCATGCCTGCCTTTACACTGTCAGTTGTGTGGATGAGGACAGCTGCTCCTGTCATGATTCCGCCTCTTGGATTTGGAGACAACATATCTTTTTTCAGTTTCACAAAGTGAAAAGAGCAGCTCAAACTGCTCAACTCTCAGGTGATAATACCCCTTGTAACAGGTGCTCCATCTGGGTTGATCTGTGGGATTTAGACATTTCCTAAACTCTTTTTCAAAAGCAGCTTTAACACTGCTGTTCTTTCATTTTAGCTAATTGGACCTAATAAGAAAGGTTCAAAGTCGAAGTCAAACTCTGTGTTATATCGCAGTAAGAATAATGACATGCCCCTCATTCTCTTGAAGGCCTGGTCACACCAGAAAGTAACACAGCGTAATTTGTAGTTCTTAAAGTTTGGTGAAGTTAGGACTATGTGCAGGGCTAAATACTAAACTGCTGTACTTGGCTAGCTAACTACTAACACGTTTGTGATAGTCAGTCTTTGCTGTCCTTCCATATTTTTAGTACTGTCAAGATTTGTCCCCTGTTACATTTTGTTCTCAGATTTCTGAACACCACTTAGTTCAATCAACAGTTTGCTAGTTAGCTAAATGTCTCTCTCACCAATGTCTCATATCTGTTAGCAGATGCTTCCTCTTTTGGGGAGCAGCAGGGGCAGATCCAGGGTTGGGCCCCACTGACTTGCCCCTGAAAAGTGGCTTTGTCCTGTTAGTGGTCTTTTTTTTTTTCTTTTTCTTTTTTCTTTTTAAACAAACCAGTCACTTAACTGCCAGTGAGTAAAAGTCATGAACATACACACAGTTCGTGACCTTTTTTTTAAAAAAGGTAGTTATCAACTGGCAAGCAGGACCTGGCAATTCTGAGGTGAAAAAACACCGCAGACGCAGGAAACGTGCAATTCCGACGAGACTTGAATGCACCAAAACATGGCACTGCTCAAAGCTATCAGTGAACAAGGAATGACTTAAATGGCAACTTACTGAAGCAAAACCGTGTTGCAGATCTGTGTCAAACTTCTGAGAAAATTTTTTTTACATTTGTGCATTTATGTTTAGTGAACTGTGAACTAAATGCTGGTGTGACCAGGCCTTTAACTGTTCTGGTCATGGCATCATTCGGACATTCAACCCTTTGTTTATTCTCATCCAGTCATTTCAGTGTCTCCACACTGACTGTCCTACACCATCATCTCCTGTCTTGGATATATACATTCAGTGTGTGTGGTTATACAGTAGGGTTGATGTCAACAGTCACATGGAATCGTTCTGTTGCTATATTGTCTATGAAACGTAGGTTTGGAGAATGCTGCAGCGATGGGGATCAAATCCCCTGTAACTTGGATCAGGGACAACACTGTGAAGCAGTTCTTAAGACGGAGAATTATAGAGGCAGGATGGGGTAAAACGCTGACTCTGACTACTCAGGGCTACTCTTGAGTCTCCTCTTGGCTCTCCTTGATAATGACCTCCACATCTGCTGGCTCCTCTGTCTTGTGTTTAATATCGTTCTCTTCGCCCTTGTCATTTTCTTCATCCGTCTCAACCCCGTTTTCGATCACAGCTTCAACTTCTGCTACGCCCTCATCCTCTTTTTCTTTGGTCTCGCTCTGTCTTTCAACAGTCGCAACGATTTCTGTCACCTCCCGGACCTCGCCGTTTTCTAAAGGCTCTCCGTTCTCTTTTGATCCCTCTCCATCCAGTGCTATCTTTTCTTCTCCCTCTTCTTCGGTGCCATTTTCTGCTGCTTTGTCTTTTGTCTCCGCTCCTCCATCTTTCTTTTCAGGAGTCTGTACACTGATTTCGATTCCGTCATCATTCTCTCTACCTTCCTCACATCTCACCTCCATTTCTTGCGATATGCCACTCTCTCTTACTGCCTCGACATCTGTTGCATTCACCCTGTTATCCCTACTCTTGTCTTCCTCTTTCTCTGCCTTTTCTCTGTCATCAAGAATCTTGGGATCCTCTACATCCTTTTCAGTTTTTGTTTTTTTCTTCTTCTTGTTCTTTGCTGTGTCTTTGATGCAGTTCTTGTTGGACTTGCTTCGGGCTTTGAAGATCAATTTCTGAAACATTCAAAGTTTACATTAGCAAGTTAGTGGAATGCATTGAAACTCTGTAAATGCTCTCTTGGACACAAAGCATTGCACATAGGCTTAATTAAGAATGAATCACAGTGGAGCTAATATTGTTCTGGGATAACAAGCTAATTCAAATGAGTCTCACTGATGCCGAGAAGGAAATTGAGGCCTCTTTGAGGGAAGTTATTGGTGGCCTCAAGGCCTGCAGTCTGACCAGAAAAACAGGCAAAAATTTAACACAATATGTCCTCAATTACTTGAGGAACTTCAGCAGGGTTCTACTCATTTTGGGGATATAAAAAGAGCTAAAGACTTCAAAGAAACAGACAAGAAAATTGGGTTAACGTTAGCAATTCTCTAACTTGGGGTCTATTAAATCTGTTGCTGTTATGGCATTTTAAATTTAAGGCACAGAAAGTGTCAACATGGATTTATTCCACTGCAAACCAAGGTTAGCTTTATGGGTTATCACCACTATTCAGGGTCGCCAAGCAAACATTTCCAAACCTGCATCCCTAAAACAACACATTCTTCAGCTGCTAAAGAATTCCTGATATCTCAAACAGAAAAGGAGGTTGCTTGCATTTGTCCAGCGTTATGTGTGTTTGGCTACTTAAAAGGAAAACAGCTGTGGGGACTGGAGGTGGCAAAAGGTGATGTTGGCCTTGGATATATGGTAAGCAGGTGAAATAACGACTGATGGGAGACCTCACACCAGCCAAAAAATACAGAGAGGAATGTGAGGTCGTGCACCTTTGATTCCCTTCGCTTTCTGCTCAAGACGGGTCGCTGCAGGAAAACAATCTGTTTGGTGGACAGACTTCCATCACTGAAAGATGAGCGCAGAGAAGGAGAGAAAACAAAAGGCAACGTCAGATGAAATATTGTCAATTCAACAAGACTCTGAGATGATTTCATTTGTTTCATCAAATGCTCCTTTTAGTACTGATTTATTTAGAAATGATTAAAAATAAAGTGTTGGAGAAAAAGGGGATGGAAATAAGCTTTTCCCACATGCTTTTCTGTAGTAAAATATTTAGAAACAATATTACAAACACTGACGAGATTCTTCATAATTCATTGTTTTCTTTGCTTGAAAAACTGCCATGTAACTCCAAGATAAATATGAATAATTCATTTGAGTTAATTCTGGGATAACACAAAGAGATCCGCACACTTTCTGACCTTCAATCAAGATAGTCAGATGACTGCCGGCCACTACTAATGCTTCACACTCTTATCTGACAACTTAAGGATACAGGCTCACAAATGTGGAACAACCTTTCCACTGCTATCATCTGTCAGCGTCATTCCCCCGCTTTCTCCCTCGAGTCTTGCAAGGAAACTGAGATTTCACATGCAATGGGGCAGATTTTGAAGTTTGCCTGAACGTCTGTGTGCAACTTTAGCTTCTCAGAACATGTATTTTCTTCTCCTTTCCTCAATTCCCCGAATTTAATCCTCCATCCCATGCACATGTCACACTCCTGTGTTCTGAGAGGGATAATCTACTCAAGCTGACAGATTAATAGTGGCAAGAAATGCAGATTCCTTTCTGAGTGGGCTTCCTGTCTCTCACGCTCACTCTCACTCCTCCGTCAGCTCATCTTTGGCATGCAGAGCTCTTTAATAGTCCGGAGTGCTCACAGTTCCAGCACTTTTTACCTCGCTGCTTTTATCTCTTGTGACAGCCACATTTGTGACACTTTTATTGTTTCTTTCTACTTTATTCCTTCTGTTATCTTTTGCCTTTATTGGACATGGCTTAAAATGAGATATGTTGTCCTGTGCTGCTGTCTGACACAAGTTCAATAACACACGAACACACTAAAGGTTAGATGTTGTCTGAAGTTAAGATGCCCGCTCGACCCTGTACATGAGGAATGATGGCAGGTTTGTGATCGCTGCAGAGCCCTAAAAGCCTGCAACAAATCTTCCCCTTTCTCAACATAAATGGATGATGGGACTCCTCCAGTCGAAGGCTTACTATCTAAACCTACCAAAACTCACCACGTCTTTTTCCCATTTCCTTCTTTCTTCCACCATTTATCCATATGCTATTTTCTAGGCTGTCAAAAACACTGAATGGCTTCTTGGCAAATGTAAGCTGAAAACTAACATGGAGTTCCCAGCAAAAGCCCCAAACCCATTAAACTGGAAAGGGATGGATGGCTTAGAAAATTACAGGCATTTACAGCTTCCTCCTTGCTGTCAGCGTCAGCCATACTAGTATAACCTGAAGCCTTATAGAGGAGCTAGCTGGTGTCAGTCTAAGGGTGAATGTACTTGGTGGTGGCTTCATCTTTGGGGAAAAACTGCACGCTTCTGCTGCAAACTGCCATGAAATGCTGTAAACCATAATGTACAAATTCTTCTTCCAGAGAGCAAATTTAGATACTTTCAATGATGAATTGCTTTCGACTGAGCCTTCTTGTTTCATTGTTCACTTGTTCCAAAGTTAATGCACAGAAATTCACATTTACTGTAGTTAATGGCTCTAAATGTAATAACCATCTGCATTAATTGAATGCAGGCGCGCATGAATACATGCTCTGAGACAACTACATGAATTAATGTTGTGTGGAGAAGCCGCTGAGCACCAGTTAGCATTAATTTCAGACGCCGCCGAGATCACTGACACTTATCCGACCCCTCCAGATGAAGAGCAGTCTGCAAACCCTCAGACTACAAAAAACATGCATTTGCAAATTTGCTATTTAAAAACGGAGGAGTCAACCCCACAAAAACAAGTGTAATGAGTGTTGCTAATCTGAAAAAGATCATCAACCGTTATTTCGACGTGCAAAATGTTCTCGAGGCAGGGAAAGAAATGAGCTCCATCTTGTACTGTATCTAGGCCGAGTCTGATTAATTAGCCATGTTGTGCTGTTGTGTTGTGGCATTTTGAGAGAGAAGAGAGACGGAGAGGGGAGGTAGAAAAAAATGAAAGGATGGAAATAGAGAGGTAATTAATCAGCTACTATGTTGTGAAAGAGCAGCAAACGAGCAGCTGAGGTGGAGGCAGAGCAAACAATCGGTCAGAGCACTGATGGAAACACAACATACATATTTCATCTATCTGACACATTACAACATTACATCAAAGCTCCTATAGTTTCCAAAACTCTTTGCCCCTCCCTGGTGTTTTGACATGGTATAATTTTTGCACCAGGTTTTTGCAAAGCAATACGAGTCCCTTTCTAGCCCCTTGAAAAGTCAACAAACACAATGGAGAAAATAATCATATTTACCACAAAGGTAAGGGAAAATGATCACAGTTTCATATTGAATTTTTAAATGTGCATGTGTATTGCATAAAACATAGCTTGAGTAACATTATTGCTTCACGCACTCTAATCACATGAATTACCGGTAACTAAAGGGGTTTGGCTTTAAAGTTGCAGTAGATAACATCTGCAAACGAGCTAGCAAACTAATGTTAGTTGTAGCATGAGACTCGTTGGGAAGCAAATCCGCTGCAGCTGTTTACGCCGGCTCATGCTTTATTTTGCTTGTTGTCACACTCTGTTTTAAGTCCAGTTACAGTTGCAGGGAAAGTCGCAGCAGAGTAAGCTGGTCCGTCTCAGCTCGAGCTCGAGCTGACTGACGGTGCTGCTGCAGACACTCAGTTGTTGGCAGAGATAAGTCAGAACAACGTGAACTAATCAGCTCGTACCGATGTATCCTGTCACTAAGAGTCGCAGTGTTGACTGGCAAATTAGGACAGAGAGTACAAAGAACATCACAGACTTCTAAGTTCTCCACAAAACCCTCGACCTGGTGGCAAAGAAAATATCATGGTAAAAAAAGGGCTTACTGGAGACCAATTAAGCAGCGAATGTTGTCATTTTTCGACCCCTATTGTTGTTTAATCAGGTTATACATCATAGTGACAAAGTTAAGCCAAAAAAGTTGTCTAGTTTCTCTTTAAGGACAGTAACATTTGAAGTAAACAGGAGTCCCCATTAAGGTTCTGTCCATCATGCAAACAGTATTTTGCACTTTTTTCCCTCTACATTACTAACTGTTGTATTTGTATCTTATTATAAGTTTCTTTTGCATTTTTTTCTTCTTTCCCGTTTTCACACTGAGATCCATTGCTTGAGAAATTTTTATTGTAAGAGTTACGGGGGACAAAATTCATTAATGGAGTGACGCCTGTGAGCTAGTTCAGGCAGACAACTCGAGCTGCACTGCTGTACACATGTGACACATCACATGCCCCACTTACCACATCCACCCTCCCTGCACTCCTAATTTGCCTATTTAAACTCCAAGGAACTCCCAACTCCCCCTCTGCCTGTCATTGCTACTGCTGCCCTGTGTCAGTGCCATTGCATGTTCTGTCAGCCCCCCCCCCAAGCATCAGCCTGCAGGCTCCAACTGGGGGTTCAGAATGCTTTGCTCGTCACTCTATGTCTGTGTAAACTCACGTGCGGGAAGCGATGAGGCTGGAGCCTTGGTGCCAAACATATAAATGTATGTGCTTTTTTGCTGCTGCAATAAACATTTCAGCGCGTGTCGTCTGACTGAAATGTGTTTTAAAGTTTGGCTTTAGTAGGTTTGGAAAAAAAAAAAAAAAAAAAAGTGAGTATCCTCCAAAGTTACAGTCTTTAAAGTATGAAATTCCTTCATTTGCTTTCCCAGACAATGTTCCTGTCACACTTAAGGGACAGGAAGTGGAATTTCACACTAACGTGAGCGATCCAGCTGAACTTCAGCAGTTGTCTTTGGAAACAGTAAAGACTGTGAATTTTGCTCCCTGTCACTTTTACTGAAACTGCTTTCACTGTAAAATTTGTCTCTTTGTTGGCCGTTCTGAAAGCAAAAACAAGTAAAAAAAACTTAAAAAATGTGAAGCAAAATATGGATTAATGTGTTGTTAGTCATGTTTCAGTAATAGTGTTTGGTAAGCTGTTTTGAATTTAGCTTTTTTAGTTTTGTTTTGTGAATTCTGTGTGTCAACCTTAATTTTTTGTGATTTACTTCATACCTGGACTTTACTATATGTAATGCATGTAATTAGCCTGACGGCTACACCAGGCTACACTTAAGTCAATCCAGTGGTCTTACTACTTTACAAATTCAGCTAATACATTATTCCAATAGTTGATGTTAAACCTTTAAATCTTAATATGTCATCTTTCTTCCTTTGTCTTTCTTTTTCCTTTCATTATTCAGGGAGAGCCGGTTAAGAGCAAGCTCTCTTTTCCAATGACACCCTGATTGCAGCAACATATAACATACAAATATACTCAATCGACAACCTTTGCAACAGAAAGTTATAGTTAAAAAGATAAGACAGTTATTAGCTCAGAGGATGCACACATTCTTATATTTTACCTGTTACTGACATCTCTCATTTTTGTCTTTCAAGTGTGAAACATGAATTATCCCTTTATCTGACGACTTAACAAAAGCATATCACAGGGTGAAGGCCTCTAACTATATTGTTTTGATCACTTCTAGTACAGTATTTTGTAATCGACCATACTAAAGTGAAATATTTAACTGCTACAGTACATACAGTACACGTTGAAGTACAAATCCTGTTTTGGAGTGAAGCTGTTCAGAACATGCGAGGCCTTTGACCGTAAGCGGATGTACACTCATATAGCAACTGTGAGTGATGAGTCAGCACAGGCTTAGCTGTGGGACTGTTACATTTCTGTGAAGAGATTTTCCACAAACAGCCTGAGCTGCTGCTCGACTGAAGCTCAGCCTAAATTGGAACAGATTTAGGTCAATATTTTTTAAAAGCTGTCATATTTCTTTGAACAATAACTTGAACAGACGCACAGGAGTGCTGCAGCTCCTCATCCTGCTTTGAGTTTATGATACATATGGATTTTAAGTTTTAGGTTTCACTTGTCTTCAGGGAAACTTTGTAGGTCTTGTGTAAGCTTGAGAGTGGCCTTCTCTCATCAGAATGAAAGGATGGCCGTGGAGGCATTTTCCATTTTTGTTTTATTGACAGGACTCTCTACAGAATAAATAGATAAAATCAAAATATGCGCATTGTTTGGAAACACTGCAGTGACAAAGAGCTGTTATATTTGGATATAGCAACAAAAAAGCTATCTTCAGCACATCTTCACTACCAACCCATCAACTTAAGTTGCGTTTCAACCAAGCATTACAGTTTGGTTGGGTACAAATCAATGCAGTTTTTTAATAACTGATAAGTACTGTCCTGTTTTTTGGTCACCCTTCTGTTGGGGTATCGAGCACACTGACCCATCATCCAAGTGTTGCAGTGTTGCATTCTTCTTCTTCGTTGAATTTACTAGCAGGCTACACTTTTTTGCACCGCTATGATATCAAGATACTTCTGTATCTGACACAGTTAGTGATTCACAAGTAGGGGTACAGTCGGCAATGGAAAAGCAAGCCGTATCAAGAGTTTACTGTTACAAGAAGTACCCTGCTTTATCAAACTGGTTGTGTGGACTCTAAGAAATTTAGTGTTCGCCCAGGTGTCAGTTAATTGGGACCCTTATAATAAACAATAAACAAACTGTATTGTACTGCTTGGTTGAACCGTAGCTTCTTTCAGGACCCCTGTAGTGTCACTTTTTAATGTACTGGGTTTTCCTTGGTGCCTTCCTGCCACTCTATCACATGCCTACCATTACGAAACAGTCTCAGTTTCTTCTTTGTAAAACATTTGTTGCAGTTTAGGCCCCAAACTTCATGGTTGGGTTTATGAAAATATCCTTGGGACTCAAACCCAGTTCTCCACTCAATTCCAACTCCTTACACTCTTGGGATTTTGCTCACCATTTGTACTTCTTCAGCTGGAGCCGTTGCTCTGATTGGTATGTTACTGTGGTCTGGTTTAGATTTGAGTGAGTTGAAAGCCTGCTTTGTTAGTGTTACATAGACACTGAGGACACACCCACGTTTGAAGCTAGGTGACGATGTGTTTTTGGAATAATCTTTTGAGTTTTTTAAAGATTCAAGAGCCCTGCTGGAATTCAATAAAGCAATTTATACTCAAGTTTTCCTAACTTTCACTGCATTCTTTTTTCTTCATTTTCAGTTCATTTTACCACTTCTATTAAAATACTTCAAACATGTATCTCTCAAATAATGCCTTTTGTTTTTTACTGTTTGCTGAATTACTTTTTATTCCTTCATACTAGGCACTGATTGCTTTGTTGGTGATGTTCAGTATTTCCAATCATTATAATACTATTCTACCTCTACTTGCTGGTTCTTTTATCTGCAAAACTTACTGTCAGCTCCAGCTCAACCAGCAGCAGCATTGAAATGTCACTCTTGTATTATTGCATTGATCAGACATATCCAGTAATTTAATACAGATGACATGGTGATGGTGATTAGAGTATAGCTTTCACTTTCTTGTGAAATCACTAATCACTAGAAATATGAATACATTTAATACAATATTGAGGACAAAAATACGAATATTGAGGACCTGTTGTTGGTTTTATTTGGTAAAAGGCAACAGTAGTTAGCAGTTGCTGCTGTGCAATTCCTGCTGATTGCCAACAGGTGCCGTTAGAGGTTATGGATTACTTAATGTCCTTTTAATAGTCAGCAGAGGGTCATTACCTGTTAGTCCTGATTACAGGTGTTGGCAGCACACAGGTGAGTCTCCATCCGTACGTGGCCAGAGACTGAAGCAGAGGAACATAATCTGCCTTCACCTGCAAACCCTGTGGAGCAAACAGGATGTCCATTAAAAAACCCTAAACCTTGACATAATCCCCACTAAACACCACACACACACACACACAGACAACACAGTGAACAGCTTATGTAGCAGAATGCATTTGCTACTTTAATTACAGCTGTGAAGCATCAACGGCAGGACATGCAATCAAGGGCAGCTTCCATCATATAAAAACTCAAATCTCAGATTAATCTGTGCTCTCAGATATAATGGCTTTAATAGACTGTATGTGTGCTGTCTTTAGAGCTCATTTGTCAAAAGCCATGTATAAAAGGAAAGACAAAAAAAGAGAACATGAATCAACTGGTACAGAAAAACTCTCTGGTTGCCATGAGGCTACATGGCAACCATCTCTATTCATGACAAGTAGGTATGTGTCACAGTAAGTCCTCAAACAAACAGACTGCTTATACGAAGCAGCTCACATTGGGGTAAACACTCTAATCGTTAAATGAGCTGGAGTTGCTTTGTCTCAGTGATGGATTTAAATCAAGAACGCACGAAACACAAACCTTTAAGCTTATTTTGACTTGTGGGGAAGGCGCCTGTCAGATATTCAAATTGAAACACACAGATGACTTAATGTACTTTCAGATCACATACACACACACGCACTCAGTTTAGAAAGGAAGTGTGCTGCGGTTTGCCATTCTCTCTGTTTTTGGCACCTGCTGAAAGTCAAGAACCGCAACGCGTGTCAGTCAGATCTTCTCATAATCATTTGCACGCACACACACACACACACACACACACACACATAAAATCACACACACCCATTGAGCTGCCTGTTATTAAGGGACCTTAAGAAACTTATTAATATTTTCCAAAAGGATGCCTAAGGTTATGGTCTATGCAGAGTAAAAATGATTTGAAATACAAGGGTGGTAATAAAAGTTGAGGGCTGTTCCCCTTTTTACATAAATTCCAGACCGTTTCACTCGTGGTGCAGTGTGAGCACCAATATGACTCAAGGAGGCAGTGACCATGAACGAAGCACATCTCAGAACTTTGCAGAGTCTGTTCCCGAAGCGCTGATCAATTGTACGAGCACCTACACACGCAAGGCCAGCCTCGACTGTGAAGTGCAAGGGTCTCGTCTAGTTAAAGCTGCACCAGGCGAGGTTTGCACGTACATATACTGTATGTATTAGTCTCTGTGCACAGTAACATGTTATAGTTCATAGCTTTTAAACACACCTCTTCCCTCTGTTGTGGAATAACAGACAGAGTTGTTCATTGCAGCTTCAGTAAAAATTATTGCATTAATAGCTTTTATTTTGGTAGTCAGACTGCTTGGAGGCATCTTGTGCCTTTTTTCTCCAGTGCACAAAGATATATATTTTTTATATCCATATGATATTGATGCTTTTGAATTGATTTGTGTTATTATCTGTCTCAACGAGCAGTTTCAGTCATAAAACAAGCTACAAATGTTTTTATTCTACCTGCAAAGTACACTATAAAAGCTTTCACTGACAGTAACAGCTTCATGTGCTGGCTGATCCTTTGTTTTCCAAACTTCATGTGTTACCAGGCTACATAGTTTAGTCTAGACTCATGGGTGGGCTGATGCCTCATAAATGTCTAAAGTTTGGATGCACTTTGGATGTGTTTTATTAAGCTGTGTTATTGTTGCGGCAATTTAAAGTAGGAAAAAGGTCCCTGGATGGTGTGTAGGTGTTCTTGGGGAGGGCCTGGCTGTACACCCCATGCAGCTTGTGATATTTTTAGATCCTGTGAAACAAACAAAAGCTCCAGAGCAGCAACTAAATGAAGCTGAGGAAGTATTTTACAATAAACTCTTTCCAAGGTCAGGAATGAACTTTCAGTCTATTTTAAGAAGTCCTTTAAGTGCTCAGCAAAGTGTCCATTAGTCAAGTAACTGCCCTCATCCATTGATTGTGAGAAATGATTTAAAGCTCCAGAACAGTTTCTGCATGGACCTTGTGTTGGGCACTACCAATTACGTGATGCAGGATCAACTACTTTGGAGGAAAACAAAAGAAAAACATTGTCAGAGAACATAATACTGATACATTTAGTTTTAAACACTATTTTTGGCCACATATCTTACTGATTAAATGGGACATGTTATGCTTTTCTGTCTCTTTTAACCTGTAAATGATGTTACAAGGTCAGATTGCCATTTTAAATGATAGCAAAGTATGAAATAATGAAGCAAGGGTATGTAGCAGTAATCCCTTTGGGCTCTTTCTAATGGCTCTCAATGCTCCATTCTCATCAGCTTTTCTTAAATCTCAGACCACTAGTGTGTCACTGTGTGCTAGGCCTCTCTATAGGTTCATCTGGAAGGTGTGTGTTTAAACTGGCCAATCAGAGCAGAGT
>JAQLOL010000025.1:4921943-4936241 GCA_029783665.1 Naso thynnoides | reverse complement strand
ACAAACTATTTTACAAACTATTCACTACATGGTTGGAAGTAATGCCAACTTGTACTGGACCAAACTGCCTCAAACAACAAACTCTTTGGAAGAAATCTTAAGAAAAAGACAACTGTTTCATCTCAGTTATAACTGGACTTAAGAGGGAGAGCGACAACAAACAAAATAAAGCATGAGCCGGTGCAAACAGCTGCAGCGAATTTGCTTCCCAACGAGTTCCATGCTATAGCTAACATTAGCTTGCTAGCTTGTTTGCGGAAGTTATCTACTGCAACTTTAAGTAAAAGTACTAATGGAATAGCCCAAATGTACTCCCAAATTCTGCACTCACAATCCAATACAATGAAATTTGTCAGTATCAACAAAAGGTACTCAGAGTATTCAGAGGAGAAGTACTCGTTCTGCAGGAAAATGGCAACTGCGACTGATATATTTTTATGTACTACATTGTTACTGATGGAGAAGCAGCATTTTACTGTAGTACCTGGTTCAAGGTGGAGCTTCTAGTGGTTCTAAAGCTAGAGGACCAGCCTCCTATGAAGAATTGCTACATACTGGATTTCCCCAGATTTAACCCCCCCAACACACACACACACACACACACACACACGCACACACACACACACACACACACGCACACACATACACACGCACACACACACACACACACACACACTTTTTTTTATTCCAAAAAACAAATGCAAAAATGTTCTACTTTGTTTTCTATATAATATTTGCTTTTCGGTAAAAGATTACATTACTTTTACTAATGCTTTTTACTGCAGTTATTTCTATTAAACAATCTAAGACAGTTAGGGGTTTAATGTCCTCTTTGTGGCAGTTACCAACTCACAGATGTCTTTAATCTCAAGTCAAAAAGGTTACAAGCAGTAGTCAAATCTTTGACAGTGATTGTACAAGTATGACATACATGGTCCACTTTTATTATGCAGTTGTAGTCCCTTTTATACTAAAAACAGAAAATTATATAAATGGATGAATAAATGATAAGTTCATGAAAAAATTTCTTATTATTTTTGCTTGAAGAGGATGAGTTAAGAAGTCTCAGCCTGCGGACACAAAAATTAAATTAAATTAAAAATGAGATAAAAACATTATTAAATTAGCTTATCAAAAGTTTTTATGTGAAATCTTGATCTGAACAGTAGTTAGCACAAAAGCACTTTATAAACGTGGAGTAATAATTCTCACTGAAATGTAGAAGAAAAGAAGTCTGAAGCATAGGAATCGAAATTTTCAACTTTACTTTGCAGCACTGCTGTTCAGACATTCATGTTAAAGATGCTACAAGCTTAGCTGCATGTTATTACTTGTTTCTCATATCTTACTACACCTGACAAACAACTGCACCCTCCAAACCAAAAGCTCTCCCTCTATCTCAGATCCATCAGCATCATCATCACATTGTCTGGCAGAGCGGGCACGATCTCGCACTTGCAGGGACAGTGCAAATTACTCTTCATCTATCTAGGTCACCTCTCCTCTCACCTAAGTCAGAGAGGACAGAGATATGGACAGGCGACACACGTTAATGATCAGCTCTCTGCACATCATACAGGCCACAGCATGCACACACAGACACAGATCACAGAAGAAAGAATACACACTATACTGTAAAAAGTGCACCGGGTTTGATGTGGGGAAAAAAACCCCAAACATCTGCAAAAAACAATCCTGTGTTCTTTGCATCGACCACTGATGTGATTCAGCTAAGCCCAGGACGGTGTTCTGTTTCAGCTGCTTTCAAGAGGGACTGAACACACTCACACACGCACACACACATACACACACACGCTATACTCGTGTGTGACTGAGGTTTAATTTCTACATCTCTTAACTATTTCTTCAAAGATCCCTTCCTGCTGTACGGCTGTGATTCTGCAGGCTGTGAAGTGCTGCTCTTTAAAGCCGGGGATGCAAGTAAAATTTAAGGGATGAGTGACAACGATGTCAGCTTTGTAAGCTACTTTCACTGGCTTTGACTTTGGACTGCCAATTCTTGAATTTGAAACGCACCGATAATAACTTTAAGGTGTCTTTCTGCAGCAGGAGACAGTTCCTCTAAACTCCAACTACAGTTCTTCTGGTTTGTCTTTTGGGGTTATGAGTTGTCAAGATCAAGCAGTGAACAAGTCAGTGACATCATCAAACTGCAGAGCTTAAGGTGGTTGAGAGAACTTTTTACTTTCCCCACTACAATACCCTTAATTTTTCAGTATATCAAAATATATTAAAGAACTGTATCTGAACAATATTGCTCCAAAAGCTGTAAAATCCAGAGAAAATAAAGGACACAAGGGCTTTATTAGATCTGCTTTTATACCCTTTACTGCCGGTCTGAAGTCAGAGAGAAAACAGTTATTTTGGCTTTAAATCATTTGTTAACACTAAACCTATTAAAACAGTTATTCTTTATGTTCCAGCTGCTCTCAAAATGTCCATAAAAGGCTTTCGTTTTGGCAAACAGAGGGTTAGTTTGCCATTTGTCTTGCTTTCCGTAACATTTTCTAAGTTGTGTTTAAAACACCTTATTTTCTGTGTTTTATTGTGATCATGGGGACCCTTAGGAAAACAAAACAACAACAGTCATATCAGTATTTTTGCTCTGGAAAGGGATATTTCGAAGGGTAATGCAATTTAGGTGAATGCAGTTTTGTTTGTAAAATCGTGAGCATGGCTGGATACCACAAGGGGTAAATGTGAAAATATGCTCTTTACATTGATCCTTTCACAGAATACAGCTAGGGACACATTTTTCTGTCAGAACCCAACTGAGCTCAAGAGAGTTTTAACTGAGTCCAACTCGAACCCAAACAGTGTTCTGTTTGTTACATCCAAATGTGACCTGAGCCTACATACACATGAAAATTACATGCATGTTTGCCACTTGGGAAGAAACAAATAACCTCTGTATTGTATTTAAGGTGTTGTCATGGTAATATAAAAACCTAAGCACTTAACATTTAGGCCTAACCTTTTGTGTCTGTTGTCACTTAATATCAATTATTTTTACATAACATGTATTTAATTTACACTATATCCATCCGTCTGTCTGTCCGCCATCAACTGCTTATCTGTGGTCGAGATGTGGGGGCAGCACTTTCAGCAGAGGGTCCTAGATGTCTCTTTCCCTCTTCACACTATATTTTTAGTAAAACATCTTGAAAGCACAATAACAATTAAACCTATTTTTACCCATAATTTCACAAAAATTTCTTGGAAGTACCATTTCCACTGAAGTGACCGAACCTAGCCCATTACCTGACATAATATCTAAAATTTTGTGCGAACCTGGCCTGATTCATTCTGATGGGCTCCGATGCGCTCCATGCTCTAGTCTTTAAAGATGATGCCTCACAGAACTGTGGTCATGTACAGTAGCTGTCCATTGAATTTTGACCCTTTTACCCCTGATTTCTGTCTTCAAGAGGCACTTACCAAGATTACATGTCAAAGTCAATTTACCAGCTGTATGGAGCACTACACAGCTGGAGCAAGTGTTGCATAACATCCTCTGTGGTCCTTCGTCAAGTCTGAGAAAACTTGAGACTAAAATGTTTTATTAAAGCCCCTGCATTACAACCTGTGGGCGATGAAAACCTTAGATCTGATGCAGTCGGAAGGATCTAAGGAAAGCTGCTTCAGGAGAAAGCTTGACCCAACTTTAAGTCAGGATATCTAACTTAAATCACACAAGTCTCCAAACTGAAGTATGGAAGTGCAATACTAAATCACAGGAGTGCCCATTTAAAAGAGTGACTCTGCCAGCTTTGCACTTCTATGACACTGTCAGACTCTAATTTTCAAACAATCAAAATTAATGCAGCTCAACCAGAGATATTGTCATATTTAGTCCACACATTCTCATCCTCATAACGTTCAGTGTTCAGTCCTCACAGGAAAAGATGATGAGGTCTCCTTAGAGCTCCAACTCTGATGGAACACTTTGACAGACTGAGGAACAAAGGAGTTCTGCAGTCTGTTCAGTCAAGCCTGTGAGCCTGTAAATCTTCTGTTTGATGGCAAAAGCTGATATTCTTCAAAAATATGAGAGGGGTTGGACGTAATACTACCTGCCAGGGACAACATTCTTTCAGTAGACGCAGCTTGAATAATTGACTCAAGTGTTTGATCCTCAATGTTTGAGCAGAAATGCAGCAGTTTAACCAGTCAATCTTGAAGACACAGAGAAACAAGTGCGCCATGCACTGAGTCTAAACTGCATAACTCGCTTGGAAAAACAAGGTAGAATAGGATGTTTGTTTGCCTTAAATTGTCTCCCAAGAACATAAATTCCTTAACTTACCTTACTTTAGATGTACAGGGTGTGACTGAAATCTTCTGAGACTGTTTCTATAACAAAAATATATCAAAATCCTGACTCCTGAGCTATAGCAGCACCGTGTCGGCATCGATGAGGATCTCCATCAACAGTTCTGGGATGATCCTAACTTTGGAGATCATTCTTGGTGATGACTGTTGTGTTCATGGTTTTGACCCAGAGACCAGATAGCAGCCTTATCAAAGGAGGAGTCTGCAGTCTGAAGACTGAAGAAAGTGCATCAGGTAAGGAGCTCAAACAAAAGCATGCTGGTGGGTTTGTTTGTCGTTAGCTTGGTGAGCACCATGAATTCGTCTCCAAGGGTCAGACTGTTAATGATGATTCCTACTGTGGCATCTGAGAAAAAATGGAAAAAACTACCAGAGAAGTTGAAGCTAACGCGTTGCTGTTTTGACACCATGGAGGACATTCAGCATATATTGTAGATGCTGCTTGATGCACTTCTTCTTCTGGCATGTGTCCTTTGACTTTCAGCTCCATTGAGGCAAGCCAGGCCAAGTGTCATCGTCCAGGTCGATTACACCACGTTCACCACTCTGGGGCTGGTATTTGGGGCAGGTGGTTAATATGTGATACACAGTTTGTGTCTGATCCCCACACTCGCAGTAGGCACTGTCTGCAAGACCCCATTTCTGTATTGCTGCACTGAAACATCAGACACCAGTTCTCAGGCAGTTGAGGGTTGTCCATTGCTTTGGGGGCAGGTGCTGACCTGGACCATCAGTGGGGTCTTCAGTGTGGTGGTGTAGCCTTGATGGTTCCGCTGACTTCCACTGCTCCTTTCAGCTTGCCTTGATCCAGGCGGCCTTGGAAGTGGGGGCTGGTGCTGTACAGAGCAGTTACTGTGCATGCGTGGTAAAGGTGTGCTGGGACTTGAGGCACCTGCGCTGTAGTGTCTTTGTAACAGTCTCGTGAAGGATGTAGGATTCACTGGTCTGTGCCTTTCGAGAGAGAACCAGCATGGCTGCTTCTCTCGCGACCCTTGCTGGAGCAATACCAGCAAGGACTGGCAGTTGGTATGTTGGAGAGGCTCGTAGGAATCCAGACACAGTCCGCAAGGTGGTGTTGAGAGCGGTATCCAGCTTTTTGATGTGGGGACTACGGCATCAGACCAGCCTGCAGTACTTGGCGGCAGAGAACACCAGGGCCTCTATGAAAATGTGCAATATCTTTGTGGTGGCTTCTCATAAGGTACCAGCTAGACGGTGTATCGGCACGGCACGGGCAGTTGTCTTTGCCTTGATGCTTTCCAAGTGTTGCTACAATATCAGTGTTCTGTTGAGCTTCACACTGAGGTGTTTGGGGACAGGCTGGAACTAGCAGGGTGTTGTCAACCATGATGTTAAGCTAAAGAACTTGATGTACTTAAAGAACAGGACTTCCAGGGAGTGCCGAAGTGAGACAGAAGCAATGAATGCTGTGCATCTCTGCACAAAGGGATGATTTTGAGGGGTATAACACACAGATTTAAATAAAATATGAGTTCCTGTTTTTATAGCTGCAGTCTCAAATTTTTTTTGATTGCATCTCTTGGTCTTGTTGTGCACTCCAGAGTAAAGCAGCTCCCAAATAGATGACCAAGTATTTATTGAATAAAACCTGTTTGATCAGTGTGTACAAACAGAAAAAACTGACACATACAAATTCAGTGAAAGTTATTTATTAAGTTATTGGTTGTGTCTTCTTTAGATTAATAATGATTGAATCCTTTTCACACCACCACTCTAATCCATTTGATCTGCACTCTCTGATCAGATGCAAACATTATGAACACAAGCCAGTCAACATTTCTCCTTTCGTTTGACATTTCAGATACTTTTGTAACATTTTCATATTATCTTGAGAAGTTAGAATAAAGGTTGTTGCTCTGCCTACAGTACATTTGTTAATGGGCCTGCTGCTGTCTCTGGCAGACTTGAAGTGGATAATGGTGCTATAAACAACACTTTTGGAAGGCATGAAAGAAAGGATGAGAGGCTACTGGAAGCACCAGACTCATTGCTGTGCAGAGGTGAATATCAGTTCATCTTTTAATAAAACACACATACACTGTTGTTTCTGTGACTCTGTGCTCCTTCACTGTTTTATCTGGATGCAGAGAGACTGAAACACAACACCTTCCTGCTAATGCACTTTGCCTCTCGATAAATAATTTCTCCTGCAGCATAAGACCAACCTGAGCTGAGGTCTGAAGGATATTTTGTTTGAATATTGTTCCTGTGAAATGTACAGATAGGAAAGTGGGCTTTCAGTTCATCAGTTCCAAAACACGCTGTGTCCTGATTTTACCACACAAAATGCAAAGCTGGACCTGTAGCTGAGACGCTTGATAGGTTCTTCATTTGTAGTACTCATGGGCCATTAAACTCACTTTCATGTCCAGACATGTATAACATCTGTCTGAAATCTCTGTTTCTCTACAAAAAGCTAAAACAAATTTTGTATGAGTCGTTCAGCACTGATGGCTTTTTATGAAGATGCAGCTTTGTACATGATGAGCGCCATGAAAGTACTGTATTTGTTTCGCCTGTCCTCCGGGCTGTGCACTGTTGTCATCTGGTAGAAACTTCTATTTTCCACAGCACTTGCATCTTAGTTTGTCGGGTTGACATTTATTGTTGTTGGTTAAGTATTGTTGCTTTTTCTTCTTTAATTTCTGTCTTTGATTTGTTTTGAAGTCTGAATCTCATGACTCACAAGTTTGTTTGTCTCACATGCAACACTTTTATCAGCACTTCAATACTTAATGTCTGTGTCTTCTCACAGTACAACTTCAGTAAATCAAACAAAACTGATTTAGTTCTTCATTATCTTTACATAAACAAAGTAAATAACCCAATATAATAACTTGTTGGTATTTTTACTCGTTGATGTGGCTCAGCATAGAGGTGATGCTATGGCAATGTCCAAGCATAATTCAGTTTAAAAATAAAAATGTATAAGGAAATGATTTTCATTAAGTACAAAGTGTAAGAAGGGTGGTGATAAGCACCAGGTGTTCAGACTGATTGTTATTGTAATCTTACATTATTTAACCATTTTCTTATTGTTGTTTGTAGTTATGAAGATTTGTTGGTATGGGAGTGCTTCGGCAAAGATTTGGCATTATGTGCGTGAATATATGTATATATATATATATGTGTATGTATATATGAGTGCACATGTATGTATGTGTATGTATGTATTAATGTGTATGCATATTTTTCTTTTTCATGAATAGGTATAAAGTGGCAATATGTCAAAATATTCGATTATAATAGCAAGGAAGTGGATAAATGAGTATCAGTTATTGATTTGTCCAGAGGGGGAAGGATTATACTTCTTCCTGCTCCTTTTCTCACATGTTAAAATGCTTTGTCTTGTTTATTTATTTATTTATTTATCAATCTATTTATTTATTTATCAATCTATGTATTTCTAAATGTTTCTTATTTTTTCTTTTACATGGTCGAAAATAAATATCATCCAATCCAATTCAAATTCAAGATCTGTCTTAGACTTTATGTAGCCTATTTTTATTCAAATTGTAAACTTATTGCCACTCTAACAATTGTCAAGTTATCTATAATTATTGAAATGAAGTTTTACTATAGACTGTGGTGTATGAAGTCTTTCTTCATTAGTGTTGGAAAAGTAAATTGGAAAACGTAATTAATTACTGAGTTAAATCAGTGCAAAAGTAATGTGCAGAAAAAGAAAATTAATTCCTGCTGCAGCTCATAGAGCTGGACTGAACAGTTGGAAGCTTCTAAGTCTCATTCATAACATCTTTGACATTTGAATTCTAAATCAACATTTGAATGTTTTGCAGCTTATTTCTGGCAGATCTGTTCATTCTTTTTAAACCTTGTATTTCTGGTATAATCCAGGAATACTATTTGTAGATTTAGATTCCAGCGGTGGCTGAGTTTCCAACACATTGGATACAGTTTCTAGCAACTCAAGAGGGTTGTAAAATTCAACAATCTAAAAAAGAATATTTAAAAAGACACATGTACTCACTTCAAAATCCACATTTTTCAAAATATTCTTCTTTAACTCATTTGTTGGTTTTCAGCCTTTTGAAGACAACAGTTTCACTGCTGTCAGTTAATTGTTTGAGCTCCTCATTGCTGCACATGTGGCAGTTTTTGCAGCATTTCATCATTATTTCATGTCTCCATCGCATTAGCCTGCTGCCTGCTTGGATTTACATTGATAAGATTGATGAGCAGACATTTAAAGCTTCATTTGAAAACTTCAAATAAACTTCAAACACTTGGTCCAGCCCAACTGATCAAAACTCTGCTGATTTGCAAAAAACATCAACACTTTCCGCATGCAAATCCCCTGATTAGTTGTAACTCATTCATAAACAGAACAATTAAAAACACTTTTTTCCCTTCAGCAGTGAACAGACACCATCCCTGAGCTGACACACTCCCACTTGTCTACAATACAAATGATTGCTTAAGAGAAACAGCTTGTTTTGCTCTTCATCTCTAAGCTTCATACATCCAACCACCTGTCAGACTTTGAATAAATCAAACTCTAAAGCAGATGACGCAAAGAAGAGGAAAAAAACAATCCTGCACGCAATCATTATTCTGCCTTATTTTTCATTATAATTATCTTGGCACTCAAACAATAATGAGTGGTGAGGGCACTTTGCATACCAATATTAGGACGTTTTCACAGTGAATAGGGATGATATGAGGCCCTGATCGCTTTTTTGTGAAACACTGTGTTGTCAGTCTGATCTGGTGTGACGCAGATTGCTCGGGTGAAACAGTTTTTGATAAACTCCAAGTGGAAGAGTTGATTGAATCTCTTGGAACACTGAGTGTCAGATCCTTGTTGTTCGCTGTTCACGTTTCTGAGGAGGCCTTGAAATCCATTATGCTGTAACAGTATTACCATTCATCTCAGAGAAGAGACGGCTACAGGAGTCTTATTATTGGCACATGAGGTTGTCAGCGCTGGGCTGGACAATCAGAGAGCCGCATTTGGGGGACAAAAGTCTCCTTTCACATTTGGACAGCCAGGGGCCGTAAAAAGTTCAAATTCAATTACTGAGATAGCATCGGCAAACACATACAGACACACAGAACCAAACCCATCTACACACACGTAGCGGACACTAACACATGCACATCGAGATGTTGCACAAACATGTACACACAGACACACACGCACATACATACAGATGAAAGGCGATGGAATTGCCGCAAAGCCTTCAACTCGAGACAGAAATCAATTTCCAACTTGGAACTTGTGCTGAGGACAGACACTAATCGGCGGGCAGATAAGGGCTTGTTTGCTCCTGATAAGACAAGCGGCTGTGACACATGTCCCATAAATTGAGATTTGCCAGATTTGCCTTTGGGTTGTTGGGGGAAAAGGTTGGCTATAGAGTGATGAGGGGGTGGAAGGACGCGATCTCTGAGTGACAAATGATTTCAATGGCAGAGAACCAGACGCTCAAAGAGGATTTTGTGCTCTGAATACAACTGGGCAATGTGGGATAAATATATTGTTAAATCTCCAGATATTAATAAGAAGATTTTCATGAGATTGGTTGGTGACAAATCACACACACACACACACAAAAATAGAAGTCCTTAAGAGGTGGCTGCACGAGCCTTTGGATCAGTTTGTCCCTGAACCTCCACTGCAGGAATAAACATTATTTTACTAAACGTCTTCCCTCATTTTGGTGTTTTTATAGTGGTGGAAAGCGCCATTACAAATCTCCCAGTTGAGATGTGGTGACTGTGAAGGTCAGAGCTTGTAAATCACATAATTTTCAGTCTCATCAAAACATTCCTTGAGTCCTTGCACCCAGTATGAAGTGATTCCACGTCACTCCACTTTTTTATTCAGCTTCTGCATTTCATTAGCGATAGCAATGTGACGATATGCCAAACGTAATAAAGCCTTGAACATCAAGTGTACTGACTTTTTTTTCAATAAGACTTAAATTCTTCATTCATTTACAGTACAACAGAAGTATGACCAACTAAATATGTTGGTTATTTTCAGGGAAGAATAAATCTTCCTCGACTGTCATCTGTGGTCTCTGAAAAGGCCGATCCGATAATGCAAAACAGCTGAGATTGTTTCTCTACATGCTGCTAAAATGCCACAATGTAGACGAAAAGTAATGATTAACTAACTACTACAAACTCATGATTACAAATGGAACAGAAAACAGCACGCCGAGAAAGAGGTGCTGGCAGGATTTAAGATAAATGCTGCATTTGTAAATCCATATTGAAACCAGCAGGAGGATAGCTAGTTAGCTGTTAGCACCTGATACAAAGTACAGAGTATTTCTGTCCAAGGGGTCATGAAATGTTAAACACTGAAGTGCAGAATGATGTAACAATTTTTCCCAAATTCTGTGTAAATAAATTCTTATCCTATTTTTTTTTTCTTAATTCTGTTTTCTTCCCAGTCATTTTTCAACCTATTTGTTTGAATTAATTAACATTTTATTCATTTAGTTTTGTCATTTATATTTAAAGTGATTAAGTAATTAAATTACATTTTGATCGGCGATCAGCTTTATCAGATGTTCCAGCATTTACTGATCAATGACCAGCCTCAAGTATTCTGATTGGACCCTTTGAAAGTGGCATCAATTTTTGCAGACAATTCTGCAAAATCTTGGATCACGTTAAGGTTAAAGTTGGAGATTGGTTGTGGTTTTGGTCAATGATGAGGCAAATGTTGATTGCAGGCCTGTAATGGGAAACAAACAGTTTCACATAGCCAGACCTCTGTCCACAGAGCTCAGTGTTGGAGAAAGGTTCTCCACATGCGTATTCTGGTAGAGAGGAAAAACACTCTTCCTGGTTTGTTTTTCTCTAAACCAATCACAATTGCTGTGGGTAGCACAAAGCCCCAAATACTGCGACTGTGCCTCAGCGAAACAGTGTTGGTGGGAAACTCATTTCGGTGAAAGATTTAGACGTGTAAAAAAGAGCCCTGGCGTTAAAATATCTAAATCCCCGACAAAGAAGACGCCACGAAACCCATAGACGATGTCTGTCGACTATGTGATACGACTTTCACAGATAAAAGACACAAATATAACTTGATAATTGGTGCCATGCAGATGAAGCCTCCCTACACTTCAGCTCTGGAAGAGTTCACTAGACTTTTTAAAACCACAGACAAATTAGGAGCTGTATGTGAATCTTGCAGAATAAATATTACAGAAGCTCGTGTCAAGTGGAACGGATCATTACACTTGTCAAGTTGATGTGAGTGGCACATGCTGCTGCCAGAGTTACAAGAAACAGTAACACGCAGATAATGGAAAGGGTGGGGAATGCCGCGTGGCTCTTCCACCATGTTCTCAGCCAATGGCAGTCTTATACCCGCAGTGCACATCTGGTGGGTCAGACTAGGAAACTAACTGTGATCTGCTGGATGGATATGGAGGAATTATTGCCCATCCATATCTTTAAATGTGTCTGTTTGTACATTTTTTAAAGCCATAAATTATATTGATGGTACCATTGAAACTCGTATGCATGTGTTGAGAAGAATCATGCAACCTTTTAGACAAGAGCACAAACCTCTTCTTAATTATTCACACGAAACACAAAACCTGTGACACGCGAGGACAAGAAAAATCTTTCCACTCACATCAATGATGGTCCACTGCTCCACCACGATGGCGTCGTACGTTGGGATGGATGCATTCGGCTCACCCTCGCTCCCCTCCTGGAAGATGAAGACACTTTCCACCGACTTAGGCAGCATATCTGCAGAGACGAGGGGGACAAAATCCAGGCGTGAAAAGAGTATTTACAGGATGAAGCGTGTCTGTCGCGTCTCTGCTGCTTCAGGCCCTCCAGGCCAGAGGAAATGGAACGATATCACTCAGCCACATTCACACACAAGCCTTATTACATAGCCAGTGGTGTGAGCCATTTGTATGAGCAATGTGCACTATACATTATGCAGGGAGACAGTGTGAAAGAAAGGAGCAGGTATTCCCCTTCTGGGATGTTAAAAAAGAAAAGGAGACATTATGCGCCACATCAGTGGTTTTCAGAGGAGCCCAGAGCTCTGCTGGTTTCCATGCTAGACGGCTAAACAGAGGCTAATTGCAGCTTGGAAGCAAGGTGAATGCAGTCGCTGATAGGACTCAGAGGATCACGACGGAGAACGACTGCTTTTAAAAGGATGGACAGATTTTAGCGATGGCAAAACGTAGCCACTGATTTAATGAAGTCGTTCCATGAGGCATTAAAGCATAAATGCTTTTGCTAAGCCTGCATAATTTACCTTTAAAAGACTTGAATTGAGTGAGTCACATAAAGACTTGGACGTTGATGCTTTGGGCCACTAGTGAGATTGTGTGCTGCTGACCAAATAGATTTTCGAAGCTCCACTTCTGTGGGAGGCTAAACAATCGCAAGATTGGCATCCGAGACAGAAACACCACTCTGACCCCCATGAACTGGGACCCCTCTCCTCCTGAAGTCTCTTGTTATTCATTTGATGCACATGCACATTACATCCAGTCACACACACACACATACACAAACACACACGGACACAATGCACGGTCCCATGGTCCAGTCTTCCCGGCTGGCCTGAGTGCTTTCTCATTACTCCCACGCCATTTACACACTAATACAGTTTGCTGGGGCCCAGGCACCAATACGAAACACTCCACATTTCATTACTGGGCCCTAATAATAGGGGGATGAGAGGCGGCTGGAGAGCCTGTGGCGAGCGGGAGGGAGAGGAAGACAGAAAGAGTGTGCAAGACAGAGGGAGCGATAGATTGGAGGGATGACAGGCTCTTTTATTTCCCCCTCCCTGAAAACCCATTTAGGACCTGTGCACGCTCAATTGAAGACATCTCTCAGAAATCTACTGGCTCCCTCAAATACAGACATTGTTGTTGTTAGCCACATCCACCCCCTTCACCCTTTCTTTTCCTCGGCTCCCTTAAATACCCCCTTCCTCCTTCATCTCAACGTTCCTCCATCTCATTCGTCAGCCCATGGCATACATCTAGAAAAAAGTCTATTCGTAAGAAACATAAAGCGCTGAGGCCCACCTTTGGTTCCCCACCAGCGTGACAGAGATCACTCAGGTGAGATCGACACAGGGTTTCTGTGTCGTTGCTCTGGAGGAAGCAGCCTGTCTCTGGTGATAATGCAAACAGAGGCAGAGCAGAGCAGAGAGAAAGAGGCAGAACGAAGGAAGTGGATGAGAAGGAGCTGGTTGCTCGGGGCGTTGAGTCCGTCAGGGGAATGCACCAGTTGCGTGCACGAATAAACATTATCTCGTGCCTATTGCCTGAGAGCTGAGCCGAGCAGCCTGCAGGCCAACTGAGAATAAGTTGTTTACACTTGCAAAAAAACACCGTGCGCCCTCAGTAAAATTGTTCTCCATCCCCCCGTGACTGACACACTCAAGGTCGCAGGGCGAGACATGCAAATACAATCACACTAAAAACAGAGAGTGACAGCACTGAGACTTGAAGACACACAAGCAAACAGAGGAGGGGAGTCAGATAGCAGGGTGACGGGGAGTGACACCCGGTGGCATGCAGCTGATATCAGCACCCAAATGAAAAGTGGAGAGGATCAACAGCAGACACACATTGTGCAGAGACAGAGCTGACACACAGAGGCACAAACTTTAAGTGCTGAGTTTGTAGTGGTTGTCGGTTTGTGGGTGTTTGCATGTAGATGTGAAGTCACTGGCTGCACACATCAAGTCAGTTTGGAAGATATTTGCTCCCAATATTCATGGACGTGTTGGAAAACCTGCTGTTGTACGTGTTGTTGTACAGCACACACTGCATTCAGTGAAAAAATGGCAAAGAAACTACACAGGCAGTTGTTGTGATGAAGATGTGTGTGACTATGCATCACCTCCAGCTGCAAGGTCAGGCTTACTTCAGAGTTATTTTTTTTTATAGC
>JAQLOL010000025.1:4907242-4921857 GCA_029783665.1 Naso thynnoides | reverse complement strand
AGTCTTTCCTTTGCGTCTTTAAAAAAAAACACCACATTTACGAACAACCAAAAGTGCTGTAGTATGCATGCCATGCCAGTGGTTGGCAGTGTAAGTTTGTGATGACATAACATTGGAGCTGCCAAAGTGGCTTACTTCCTGCTGCTGCTAAGCTGCAAATTTAAGAAATTCAGCCGTAGTTTGGTTTCTAAAACTACGTTACGAACACTTGACTTACTCTCAATAGACTCTTGTCATATTCAGTTTGATTTAGGTGCACTGTGGAGTGTTTAATCTGAGTTTGGTAGTGGCTACAGCAGAATGCACTGACCTGCGCTAGCATTAGCATTAGCATTAGCGCAGTCCGCTGTCACAGGCCTTGTGGTTTGCCAGTTTACACAGCTGGGAAAAAGGTTGCCGTTTCAAAAGGTTGCACTCTGGGACCCAGTTTTAAATGTTGGTGGTTTCAGGGGTGCCATCACGCTGTTGTGATTGAAAAATTGTATGATTGTGAAATAATTCTATTTAAAAAAATTTTGTTGGGTCCAGAATTATTGTTTTGTTTACCTGTCTATGACGGCCAAAAGCTTGTGAGCCAATAGTATATCAACACTGGTACCATGTGGTATCACTGCGTTGTCAATGATCAAGATTCTCCGCGGTGATGGTTTGAAGTTGTTTATAAAACCTTTAAACATAAATTCAGCTGCCACTTGATGGAGCCTCATGGCTGTGAATCTGATCTCTCTTTCTTGTAACAAGTTCATGTGATAGGCTGAGCTAATACATGAAGATTCCCGGAGCTAATTTGACTTGGAATTTTATTTTAAACAAAAGGATTCAAGCTTCCAGAGGTTTCAGTTCAACCACCTGAGTGCATTTGTTGTCTGCTCATATATTCAAACTCCTTGAACAGAGAGGGAAAACACCGAACTAACTGCATTAAATGAACACAGTGGCAGAACACTCAACTTGTCTTGTGACTGAACCTCAGAGGTGGAAAGGAAGCATACTGTGCTGTCAAAATCTATACACACACAACTGCAATCACGTAGAAACTCACACGTGCAGCCAGTATACTTAAGCATACACACACAATGGACAAACATGGCAGGTCTAATCCACCTCTTGGCAACTTTTGTCTCAGAGAAACGCTTGCACATCATTTCCCTTCCCTGAATTTCTTTTCACGGTAGAGAGAGAGAGAAAAAGAGCACTTTTTGGAATTTCATATTCCTTGTATCTCTCCCCTTATTCTCTCCCCTTTTTCTTCCACCACTGGCTTTGCCCAAATATAGACACCAGTGAGGGCTGACTTTCATGCATATGAATAACTCAGTGTCTCACAACTGGGCTACAAATCCTCATTGTTGCTGTGGAGCTTAAGCTATACAAGGAACAAACGCCTCAAAAACACCATCACTGTCAGTTCTTCAGTAAACAAACTCAATCCTACACCATGTTTCCAACTCCAGAAAGGTGGTCTGAACTTATGTGAAAGTTGTGTGTGTGTGTGTGTGTGTGTGTGTGTGTGAATCTTTAATACCTGCTTCTTAACATTTGGACCTGCATGCAGCTGACTACATTCAATTCTATACTGCCACAATAGATTCTGAGGCTAAAGCAAAGTCTCCACTCAAACGAAGCTGCTGCACCATATAGGACTTTCACCATGCCAGCAGTTGAGCACACACACACACATAAAGTATGTACACGCATGCAAACAATTCTCACTCATCCAGCTTCATCATGGGGACGCATTTTTACGGGGACATCGTGTATATTTGTGTGTTTTTCTGTGTAAATGTGCGCTCCTTTGGATGACCCAACCAGCTAACTGTCAGAGACCAAAGAGAAGTAGCACATCGTTTAAGAAAAGGCCAAAGTCAGGGACTGACTGAAGGAATGTTAACAGTGGTGCATATGAGAACTCATGTCAGCAATTTAAACAACAAACACAACAAAACAATAAAACCCTTTGTTTTCAGAGAAACAGGGCTACGTTTTCTTAGAAACTGTCAAGTAAATTTTCTTATTTTATACTTGCAGTAAATGCGATAGTGTTATTAAAGCAACAATATGTAACTTGACTGCAACCCGTGGCTTTAAATATGAAACTCAACAATGTACATCAATACATCGCACAAAACAGCAATTTTAATAAAACAAAGGGAACAGAGGGAAAATGTCCTTTGAATTTCTCTGTGTTGTTCTTTGACTGCTCAGCCTCAACTCTGTGATTTACAGAGTTTCCTGAAAGCAACATGCAGACTGCCTGCAGACCGAAGCTACAGCTGCAGCCGCAGCAGCGGGTAGTTGTTGGGGATAGTTCCTCTGAATAAAAGGCTGCAGACAGAAATAGCAGTCTTAGGACATTGGAGGGAAAACCAGAGGACATTTTCTCCATAAAATATGACCTCGTTTTACTAAAATTGCTATTTTGTGTAAAAAACATGCATTGTTTAGTTTCGTTTTCGAAACCGTGGGTCACGGTCAAAGTTACATAGTGTTGTTATTACCTCAGAAAAAAGTAATTTAGGTTCAAAAACATCTTCTTAACAGGTGAAACAAACTACTTAAAGTGTGCTAGTATTTCCTTATAAAAAGTCATAAACTGGTATAACCTAACACACCAATATTGCCAATTTTTCTTTTGTTTTGTTTGTCCAGATAAGTGCGTTTAAGTTGATTATAAACCATGGTACCATTTGGAAATTAGACACTGAGAGCTCACAGTTGCACAGACAGTTCATTTGAATCTTTATTCAATTACTGTCTTTGCACAACAAAAGCAAAATTCTGAATAAGTGTTAATGTACATTTTACATTCAGTGCTTACTGCTGACTCACAGCACAGAGCAGCGGCAGTGTTGGCATTGAAATACATCAATAATGTATTTAGGTGAATGACAGAAGGAAAATCTGTTTTTCAATGATGCCAAATTGGACTTTATAATCTGTTTCAGATTACACCGTATTACAACCGCTTAAAACTTTCCAATCAGGCATATTTGCAGGATGTTAATCTAGACCAGCATCCTCTCCCAGCCTTCATTTGCCTGTGAGGAAGGCACTTCAGAGGCTCTTCAGCTGGACTCACACTGCAGGAGTTTTAAAAACGTGTCTTCTCAGATTTTCTTCTGTCTGATCTTAAACATGCACACACTACAAGGATTTTTTAAAAAAAATGGCACATCACACACTGCAGGATATTGTTAATCTAACGAAGCAGCTCATGTGATCTCATCTCTTGTGATCACATGCTGAAGCACATGTAAACAATGCAGCCAGTTAAACTTGCGGTGGCGATATTTTGCACCAAGAAAAGAAAAAAGCAGAAGAAAAAATTCACGCACACATACAACAGGCTTTTACTTTGCGGTCACAATATCGAAAGTCCTCTTATTCACTTCCTTTCCCCTTTACTCTCTCGGCTATTGTGGTCACATGCAATCCCAGTCCCAGTCAAGGCTTTAGATCCTATACATCAAACACGTTTCATGTAATCCTGCCTGCCCCAATTTGCCCATTTTGGAAGGTTATAGATCAGGTATTTAAACTCCTCACACTATAGGATCATCTGGACAGATAATCGGTTCCAACAGCCTCAAAGTGGGAATGTGCCCGAGATTGTTGGATACATAATTAGCACAATAATCCTAAGATGTTAGCCTAGCCTAATGGTAAACAGTTGATAAATCCCAGATAAATGTAAAGCAACACATTGCTCAACAAGAGAACGAGTCTACAGCCATACAAGCAGCTGTGAGGCTCAAAGCACAGCAGTGGTTTTAGCTTAATGTTAATGATGGCTTGCTAACATGCTCACACTGACAAAGCTAACACGCTTATGTTCAGTGCATTTTATATTTACAATGTCTACCATCTTGGTTAAGTGTTGTCATGCTAACATTCAATAATTAGCACTAAACACAAAGTACAGATGAGAATGTTGTGAATTTTACAGAAACATTATTATACGCATTAAAGTTTGACCTAACGACGGCTGTAGGCTATGCAAAAAGTGAACAGATAACTGATTTTATTTGCTCTCAAGGGTCAAATTGATATCTTTACTGAATTTCATGGCTACCCATCCAATAGAGAACCTCACTCTGGTTCCAAAGGAAAAGTCGGGGGATCGTATATCAGTTGGATTCCCCCTCTTGGTGCAGTTTATAACTACATTAAATGTCTTGGCAATCTATCCAAGGGTCATTGGAATACTCAGTATGGATGACACACCAACAGACAAACCACTATTTTCATCAGTAGGGTTATAATGAAAACAAGCAGGCTGATGCTCCGCATCATGTCCTCTAAAGGATAAATACTGTAAAAACAATATTAGTACAACCGAGTGAAATTTAAAAAACGAGCAGTCTGCTTTTGAACACAGCTCAATTACACTCATTAGACTGCACATGCATCTGTCAACACATGCAAGCTTAAGCACCCTGGTTGCTCTGTATCTCAAAACAAGGCTGTCACTGTCACTACCATCTCTCATCCAACTGTAGGCGTCTGTCTCTATCAGTCCATGTGCTGTAACGTGCTGTTTAGCTGTCAAACATGCCCTTGATGTTTATGAGGTTGAGATGGTCTCCTGCATCATGTCACGCATCTCATCGTGAATTCAGAAGCTCATCTCAAAGAAGTTACTAAATACAGAAACAGCAGAACTAAACCCGAGCTGCACGGCTGTTTGATGTAATTAGCTGCTAACAACAAATGGGGTGCTGCTTTGATGTCACATTGCCAGCTGCTCTCAAGAGACCAAAATACACAAAGTAGCAGCATTCACCCCGGTAAAGTTGTCAGCTTTCTAAAAAGGTTGAGCTAAAGCTGTGAGCTGAATTCAGTTCTATAAGTCAGTGGAGGCAGAGACAGTTTCACAATGCAGCTGATCTGCTTTCAATCCTGCCCTGTAATTTCACTGTTCAAGAGACACACATCTTAGCAGTGCATGAAAAATGCAAAATGTGTTAGAGGACCCTAATAGGCAGAAAAAAAATTAATCATAATAATACACTTCATTACTCCATTCTCAGGACATAAAATATGCAAGGAGGCACTAATTTGTTATCAGGTTAATTATCTATGTTTCAGAGTCGCTGAGGCGTTCACTTTCCCAGATTAATGAATTATGACTCTTATTTACTCTTGCTGGCTTATTTTTCCAGTGTTGGAGCCGTTGGGGTCTGACGGAAGAGGAAAACCCAAACAGGAAATAGTTTAAAGAGGGTACCAAACAGCTCCATGAACTCCAGCTTCTAAAGAATGCTCTTTCTGCCACACAGCAGCACACTGATGAAAACAGACTCTGTCCATATATTATTTGTAGAAAACACTGCAGTGTCTCAGTTTGATTTAAAACCTCTTGCAATTAGAGTGCTAACATTTTAGTTTGTGTAGACTGCGGACTTCTCATCCAACCTTATAGCAACCTCAGTCCAAAAGTGGATTAAGTATTTGGATCCTTTCCTTGAAAAAAGTATCAATGGTACACTATGAAAATACTCCACAACATGTTAAAGTATGCAAAAAGTACTTATGTTGCAGTGTAATGTTCCCTCCCAGTGCTTTGCTATTATATGTGATGTTTTTGGATTACTATTACTGCTGCATTAGTGTGTATGTGGAATTTAACTGCATAGATGTTTAAGGTTCAGCTAATCTTAACTACTTTATACTGTCGGCTATTTTCATCGCCAGCAATGCATCATATCCTACAGGATCATCATGTTTGTATATGAGAAACAGGAAAAACAGACTGTTCTCAGTTTTGTGATGATTCTTTTTGCAGCTAATCTGAGAGGATCTCTTAAGAGTTTATTAAGCAGAATAAATAGAAGAATTTCAAATGCAAAATCTGAAAATTTGGGGAAACTGTTTAGAACTTTTACGAAGGATAAAATGTATAAAAAATTGTTCCTATAATCTAAAGAAGTAACTGGTATTTAAAGCCATCAGAAAATGTAGTGGAGTAGAAGAACAAGTTGCATATAAAATAGAAAGAATCAAGTAAAGAACAAGTACCTCAAATTTGTACTCAAGCACAAAGTGTGAGTAAATGTACTTAATTACATTTCACCACTACTGCAATCAAACATTGTCCTCTCTTATTCTACACTAGCTTCTGTTTTTTTCTCCTATTCAATGTTTGGCAAGCTTTTTTTTCTCTTCTTCTTCTTCTTCTTTTTTTTTTTTACTTGCTTTTTGGAAAAACCTGCATTTCATATGTGAAGTGTACAGTTCATGCAAATCAGAGGATCAAAACCATGACATAAAATACTGTCACTTCAAGACAGGATTAGGTGTCAAATCTAATTTTGATAAAATTGCTTTAATGATGTTGATATTTCAAACGTATCATCGCCACAACCCCTGCAGCCATCCAGTATACATTTACGGTAAAAATCCTGCAGTATTGCTCGACTTCCTGACGCTGATGCATGACGGATTATCATAGTAATATACAATTGTTATTCAAATATGTTCTGATTGTTTTCGAGTGGAAAATGAATGCAAGCTGATGCATAATTAATGAGACGTAGGCCAAGGTGCATCATTACCTGCCCCAGGCTGTTTGATTTATAGAGGCTGATGTGAATTTGGCTTGATGTTGAGATTTTTGCGAGTAATACTGTAAAGGGAATGACAGGCAATTTGGGAACCTCTCTGGGTTTTAATAATAGTTTTGCTCTAGTGTACATGAAAAACAACAAGGTCTTAAGAATCGTAGAAGACAAACCAAAGCTCAAATTCTAATGTTTTCTGACTGTGTATGAGATGTCTAGGGAAACCTTAGCAAGAGGCAGTTCGTGTCCGCTTACCGTTAATGTTGCCCAGGTGGAAGTATCCATCAATCAGGGAGGCTCCATTGTTGAAGTGCTGGGTCATGTGATCCAGCCAGTTGGCCTCCACGCCTTTGACCCCCTCATCACAGTTCTGAACCCTCAGTGGCACCTTGACAGTGTAGTACTTCACCTGGCCCTCTCGGACTGGCGGGTGGTTGTACAAAGCGAGCAGTTCCACCCCTGTTAAAACACGACAGAAAACAAAAGCCGGCATTGAATTTAACTCAGTAAGGGTTGTGACAATGCAGATGCAGACTCCATGGAACTCTCATGTTCTACTGCATGATTATTGAAGTATTGCTGTACGTTGGTCTCAATCCAAATGGTAATTTGGCTCCGTCTGTTGCAGCACTTCGTTCTCTTCAGCTGGCAGAAGTTATTTGAGATGCTCCTGTAAAATGGTTTGGCTTGGAGGCAGTTAAAAATATACAACTTTTTCAATGCAAACAACTTTCTACGGTGTTGAAGTACGATGCAGGGAATCCTTCTTTACAGTCTTTTAGCACTTGTTGCTTTGGGAGAACTTCCCAACACTAACCACACTTAGGAACTAATCAGTTGGAAGTACATTTATTTCCTACAAGATAAGCAAACAAGAAAACTCTGCCAACATGTGGACAGTCACAAGGTTCTGGGCCAAGATAAGTTGGCCGCAGTGTTCCTGGTCATCAGCTGTCAACAGTAAATAACAGTTTTCATGCTTTTCCAAACAGTTTAATTTTCTTGTCCTTGAAAAATGTGGCGCTGGATAATTTTTAGCCAAAAAAAGATGGATGATATTAAAACCAGCCCAGGAACGCTGATGATTTGCATCCTGGGAAATTATTCCAAATGCTTTTCTTGAGTAAAAAATGGGATTTGGCATAGAAATAAGAACATAAGAGACCTTCCAATGTACAAGACCCTGTGTTATCGGTTAACTAATTGTGTGAATTCATTTCATTTTTTTTATCAGCTTCCTTTCAAAAATGTCAAGATCTCGCTCAATTTTATGCTTCTATTTCAATCCTGATATTTGTGCAACAACAGCAGGTAGAGCAGCTCATCTGCAGATCAGATTGGAAGCAGTTCGATCTTCGTCTATCCACATGTCACGCTTGGGCAAGGACCCCAAGTTGCTCCCCAGTTACTGGGAATTGCCAGTCCTAAACCCAGAAGGGACCAATGCCAAATCAAATCTGCGAATCACAAAATATCTGATTTCGTGTGCAGTTTGCAAACAGATGATCTGTTGTGGCGACTTGCCGCAGCGGACCTGGGTTCGATTCCACCCGTGGCTCTTTGCTGCATGTCGTTCCCCCTCTCTCTCCCCTGTTTCCTGTCCACTCTTCAGCTGTCCTGTCCTAATAAAGGCCCAAAAAGCCCCCAAAAATATTTTTAAAAAAAGAAAAAAATAGAAAATGAGTGCAATACCAGTTTGCGAGAATCTACAACTTATGTGAACCTGTGTCGTTATTTTCAGGATTTTTCGAATCAATCATGAGCTGCATTCCGCTTTTTTTTTACATTAATTTCTGTGTCTTCTAAGTAAATTTGCATGCAAGACCCTAAAATAAAAACTTCACCATCATAAATCATGAACAAAAGTTCCACCTAGCAAGTTTAAAATAGACTAAAAATAAAACAGTAAAATATGGTAAAATTGGTGTTACATCAAGGTTGACTCACAGATACAGTTGGTTATATTCCAACAACAAAAGTGAAGTGAATCAAAAGCAGTTTGATCATATTGATGCTACAAGTCATCCTCATGATCCTTTTAATGTCTTCCACAAGTGACATTACTCTGCGGTTGCCGAACTTAAAAGGGACCATTTTATTGTAACCGAGTAATTTGTAGTACAACCTTGAATAATGCATTAAAAGCTCTGCAGCTCGCTGCTGTTTATATTAAGCAGAAATATACATAATGCAGCGATCCTCAGGAGAGTGAAACAGGCTTGGAAATTTGCCCACTGTACGTACGTTGATGCTCCTTGCACAAACCATGCTAAATCAAAGTGGAGAGAGTTTTATTTGTTGTGATGCAAGTGAGTAAAATATTTGCTCTGCTAAGCTTTGAGAAAACACAAAACATGAGATGTGAGCGGAGTTTGAATCGGGCACAAAGCAATTCAAATGGAGTCTGCTAACATTTTCCCCTTTTCTTTCCAATGCAAATGTCCGACTGTCATTCCCCGAATGAACCAGATGGATGAGCAGAATGTGTGACAGTGACACCCACCCACACACACACACGCACGCGCGCGCGCTTTGACGTGGGCTGGTTGTGGCGGTGGTGGGGGAGCCACGGCTCAGTCGCTTTGGTTCCTTCGTCCATCCGTCCAGCAGACACCCAGGAAGACTGAATCATTTATAAGCTTTTCTTGTCTGGCTCGTCTGACTGATGTGACAGCTGGCCACCAAACTCCCTGAAAAATCTTGTCATTTTTCACTCTTGAGGAAAGTTGAATCACAGAAGAACATTCACACACCCTCCCCCTCATCCTCCCCATGTTACAACGAGGACAATATGGCAAACAAATCTTGGCCAACGTGCAACAACAAAATGACTTCCCATTCAACATTTGTTTTGCCAAAACAACACGTTTCCTCATTGAGAATGATTTTGTAGCGATCTGTATCATATAAACTGATGCACAGTTTATGTTCACAAGCTTGAGACTGTGTATCACCACAGTTTGTCCCGTGAGTCCTTTCTATATGTCACTAGCTTCAGGCAGTTGGAGAGGATGAAGAGCTAAAAAATGTCATGTAAACTAACTGATTCAGACTCTGGGGTTAAGCTTTGGGTCACAGCTCTTGTTTTCTCTCATCACAGCGTAACTAAATATGTAAGACCATTAAACTTTATTTAAACACATTCAAACAGATGACTCAAATGATGTGACTGTTCTGGTTCTGTTGTTTAATTTATAACACCTGACATTGAAAAAACAAAACAAAACAAAACAAATAAAAAAACAAAAAAAACTGCCAAGGTTCTTTCTAGGATCTGCACGATATGGTATTTCTTGGGCCAACCCTGATACCAATCTTAGGGAGCAAGAAAATTCTGAACCTGATATATTAGCCAATATTATACACCATAAAATCTGGAAAATAAGTCGCAGTCTGTTTTGGGGTTTCTCCTACAGGTAAAAAAAGATTTTCTGTTAGGCTTGGGCTGAAATTAGGTGTGCTGAATATCTTGATTTGCAATATTTTTTTCACAATATTACATATCAGACAGCTGTTATGGTATCTTATGGCTTTTATTATGAAAATGCATTCAGAGCTTCGTAGGTGGCAGTGGTAACATGCGGTGCAATTTACAGAGATGGAGAGGTTATCTCAGGTAAATTGGCATGATAAAGCACTTTTATGTACAGATATGGAAGACTTAGTTTTTAGGAGTCCTGGGAGTGCATGCTCTTCTGATGCTTTTGATTGGTTCTCTTGATTGAATATGTGCGCCCCACATCTGCCACTGCCTGGTCTAAACATTTAAAAATGATTAACATTTGAAAACATTTGTTAGAAATTTAGAAAAGTAACCAAAAATTAATCAAATGTAATGAGTTACATTACTTTGACAAAGTAACTGAAATAGTTACATTACCTATTGCATTTTGAGTAGGGCAACTAGCGATCTGTTACCTATTACATTTCCAAAGTAACCCTCCCAACCCTGACGCCAATACCAATATATCGGCAACTGGTCAATACTGGCAAACCGATAGTTCTTTCTGACTATATTTGATATTTTCTACATAATAACACAGAGTTTTTCTTGCATCTCTCTTTGTAAGCGTCTAATTAAGCATATTTAAGATATCAAGCAACTGTATTGGCAAAAGTGAAGGTAGCTCATTTTCTAAACTTTATTTGGTTAGGCAGCTTTCTGGATAAACGTCTTTTGAGACGTGGCTTGTTTACAGGAGATGCATTGAAGCATCAGGGGGATTAGGTGTCTTGCCTGAGGGACACTTCATGGGGCAAAATGGAGGCAGTGGAAGATAAGAGGAGACTATCTGCTGATATTTATATGTAGGCATAAACACATCTGTTTTACTGATGTCCATCACTCACACTCTGAGTCAAGCTGAAACCCTGCTTTAATCTGGCGTCTTTGATTATCTCAGAAACCATCTTTAGAGAAATCTTTCAGGCTGCCCCCTTTACACCATTAATTAAGATAATCAGTTATGAAGCATCCGAGTTGACTCGAAATGAGTCAGTCTAATCACTACCTGTTTTCATCTTAGTTATTATACACAAGCAGTGCAGAATAGCATTGATGGCTGTAAACATTCATGAACACAGTCTTGTCTCAAAATTGCCTACCAAACTAATTATGATGGGAACAGAAAAATGGGATGGAAATGTGGGGCTGCATGGCGGCAGAGCAGCGTGACTTGCATGGTATTAACGTAAGCATCACTTTACGCAACAGAACAGTGGCACAGAATTCATAAAATGATATCAGAAATTACATAATTAAAGTGAGGGAAGATGAGCAGATTGTGTACCTCATCACTTTCCTCTTGCGTGACTCAAATCAGTGACCCAACAGATACATGTTCACTGTGACTACAACAAGCTTGAGATACTGCGAAGGCGTCTTACAGTTCCTTTGTGAGAGTGCAGAACTGCTGATAAACACATACTTTATTAGGAAGCACACAAGGTTAAGTAATCTCTTATCTTTAAGAAACTTAATTTACAACCAACATAAATCTTGCAAAAAAGTCGTCTGCAAAGCTCAAGCCTCTCCCTGTCCCCTTTTGCTATAATGGCCTGTAAATGACACATGAAACAAATAAACTCGTAGAAAACTGCTGGGGAGATGATATTTTACCAAGGAACACTGGTAATCAGATGCAGAGTCATTTGCTGTTTGGCTTCAGGGCAAGAACAAAGTCTGTAAGTCACAAATGTTGCAATATAACAAAGACACTTGTTCTAATTAATAACTTTATGAATGTTTCTGAGAATTATTATGCACATTTTTGTGATATATGGCAGTGAAATCTCACTCAAGTCCCCAATAATTTGATATGAATAAATATACAGACATGTCCTTGAGCCAGGCACATACACAGATGTACACGCTAACAGAGCTGGTTTTTTGAATCTAATTGCACAAATTCGTTACAGCAGCTAAGCCTTTCAAAATGAAGCCTAAGGAGCTTTCTTGACTGTCACTGTTGACGGCAGCCTGAGTGACGAGAAAATGATCTCATGAGTGTCGTTAGGAGGTTGAAAGCATGTCGCTTCAAAGGCTTATCTGATAGCAGCCGGGCTGTCCAAATGGCGAGGTCGCCGGCAGCGACCCCGCCACAATCCTAACAGTGTGGCTTTCCAACATGACATGTCATCGTTAAAATCTGAGAAGCTGGACCCATCAGAGCAGAGATCTCAAAGATAAAACCAGGCAGCCGAAAAGAGCTCTGCACATTGATGCTGAAGATTTCAGACTGATAATTCTCAGGTTTACACATTCAAAAATCTTTACTCAATGTTATGTTGCTTGTTTAATGTAATCAGTTTGTACCTTTAAAGCAACACTATGTAACTTTGACATGACCCACGGCTTTGAGAAATAAACAATGCATATTAATGCTTTGCACAAAACAGCAATTTTAATAAAATCGGGTCATATTTAATGGAGAAAATATCCTCTGGTTTTCCCTCTGATGTCTTGCGACTGCTTTGCCTCAACGCTTTGATTCACGGAGAGATCACTGACAGAGTTAAAGCGGGGTGACTGGATGTTCAAAACACAGGACTCGTGTGTTGTTGGGTTGAGGCGACTAAAACTCGGTCAAGGTTACAGAAAGATGGTGTTTTTGCTTAATTATTAAGTCAACATGTCCTAGCTCTGGCCTCACCTCAACGTTGACTTTACAAATATTTAACCACCACGACCTCTCTCTTATCTTTACCAAGCTGCCTGAACACGAACATAAACAGATAGCAGCAGATAATGTGGGAAGAGTGAAATACGGGCAGGCTGATTGATAAGTTTTGTTTCTAAGGTAGAAGTAGATAAGTTGTAGTTCTCACCTTGTGTGTGTGCAGTTCAACTCTTTGAGTGAATATGCAGAAAAGTTTGAAGTTAAAGCTGTGGTAGGCAGTTTATTTTTGGTAACAACGGGCAAAAAACCTTTCAGCATAATGTAATCCAGGTGGGCTGAAAGAACATTAGACTTCTGCTCCTTCCTTGGATCTGTGTTCAGGCTTTAGAAAATGAAGACCATGATGGGTACCCCTTTCAGTGAATCACAGGTCATTTCAGAGAGCGTGTGTTCCTATTGGCTGCTCTACCCTGTTTCTCTTAGTGACAGATGACATCAATATAAGCTGATTGGCTGTTGAAAAAAGTGACATGCCTTACGTTCTAAAACTGCCCTTTAGCGACTTGACAAGCTGAGTTAAGGTGACACCGTCAGCTACCTCGAGTTGAGCTGAGATGGACCATTTTACATTGCTGCTACTTTCCCTGCAACTGTTTCATCATCATGAATCTTTGGCGTAAAGTGGACTTACAAGAGAGAGCGTCCACAAACAAAATAAAATGCGAGCTGGAGCAAAACAGGGAGGGAAGGGGGAAGCGGAGTTGCTTTTGGTCTCTCATGCTACAGCTAGCTTGATTTCTGAACATTGCCTACCCTAGCCTTAATAACGGCTGTGTTATTATGTTAGGGACTGTCTAAAAAACGGAGAGTATCAGCCTTTGTGCAGTCATCTGCCTCCTCCAGCTCAAGGAGGTCCACAAGGAAATCTGGGACACTCAGTGAGGACGGACCCTCTTACAGCATGGTGAAGAAGAGGGAGGCTGAATTTAAAAGTGGCACAGAGATGATTGCACAATAGTCAATTTTGTCCTTTTTTTTTTTTTTTTGGCTTGGCTGACTTTAAATTTTTAATTACCCGAAACAGAAATACGACAGATGTTATCGTCTTCAAAGTCTCTGCAAAATCACTAAAAGAGTTGAACGGCACATGCATGTAACAGGAGCTGTACGACTCATCTCCCTCTGTCTCTACGTTATCGGTTAACCCTTCATTTGGTAAAATACATTTTTTACTAAATTCATTAAAAAAAGACCCATCTATCTTTCTGCAAAAAATTCTTACCCATGCAAATCAGTTGTATGTGCCAGTATTTGTAGGACACCGTGTTATCTTATCCAGACTTAATCTTACAGATATCTCTACCATGTTATATTTCCAATTTACTTTTCCACCAGAATCCCTTTCTTTCAAACCATTCAAGCATTTGAGTCTCCAAACTTAAGGGCTCAGTATCTATCCAGAGGTCCAGTCTCAGGGATGGAGATCCTCTTTCGACCGTAAGCCACAGACTTTCACCGGCACCACTGCCAACACTCGCACAGTGTTAACCTCAAGATCTGAGGATTAGCGAGGACAAGCGAGCAGGAGCCGAGTCTCCTGGGCCTCCTCGGCAGACTGGGCATTATCAGAGAGGGACATGGGGGCTTGGCAGGCTCCTGTACCACCCCGGCTGGCTGCTGCAACGATGCTGCTGCCGTTGTTGCAGAGATTCAAGGGGATGAAGGTGGGGGTAGAGGGAGAGGGAGAGCTGTGAAGCAAAGGGAGGTAGAGGACATGGCAGTGGGGGATTATCTCACCGCAAAATGCACTGTAGGGAAGCCCAGATGGACCAGTGGGCTGTGGTCTGCTGTGATGCCAAATGCGCGTTACTGCACATATATAAAAACAAAGACACATACAAAAAAAAAAAAAAAAAAAATAAGAACCAAGTTTTGG
>JAQLOL010000025.1:4873258-4894282 GCA_029783665.1 Naso thynnoides | reverse complement strand
AAGTTTGGGGTTCAGCAAAGTAATGAGATTGCATCTCCTGAAAATAATGACTGTCTGTACAAAACCTGGTTCTAATCTAGCTGACCTGATGTTCAACTATTTCACAGAAAAAAAGACAAATGTGCCCTGCTGATGTCTGTAGAGGAAAGTTCAGGATATCACCAAGATAATGTCGCGTTATCTTCTCAGGATCTTGAATATCTACAGCAAATCGACCATGCAACAGCTGCCAAGATTTTTCGCTAAAAAACCAAAAATATCCATGTCATGGTGGAAGAGTCAGTAGATTGCATCCTCTGTCTGCAAAATGTAATTTAGAGATAGAGATAATTAGAGATAATTTAGAGATTTCCAGTCTGGATCAGTGTGGTGGGCCAAACAATCAATATTTATAAAAAGAAATTACTAGTTTGGTTAAAATATAGTTGACCCTTTTCTAAGCCCCGCCCTCGAACACAAACTAGCCAATCATAGTAAAGCATCTGCCAGCTCTGGACGGTCCAACAACTTTACAGCTGTGCTTCACAGAAATTTGTGCAGTCTTCTCATGTTTTCTTCATTTTCAAGCTGGTTTTGTGAATTTTGAACTAGTCATGGTTAAATTTTGTGTCTGAGGCACTTTCGGTCACAAACCCTAGTATAAACACTGCGACCACGTTACATTGTTATCAGCAGATATTAGCTAGTTTACTTAACTTAATTGTAGTTACTTAAGGCAAGTCTAGCCAGCTCAGCTGAAGTCTAAGGTTGAAGTCTGGAGATAGCAGCTCTGGTTCAACGGTTTGCTGCATCAATGAAAACAAACCCGACAAACAAGACCTAACTTTACTCTTAACGATAAGTCCTCCCCTTGTCCAAAATACGTCCTAAATATGAACTTTAATGGTTCATAAATAAAGTGGAGCAAAACTTGAAGCCGCTATGTGATCTAAAGGCTTTAGCGCCTGTCTTTTTCTCTGTAACTTAAAGTTTGTTTTGACTGCTGAGCCTGTCCTGTATATTCTTTAAATGCACATGGCCAGACCCTTCGTCATCTTCCCTCTAAAATTTGCTTTTTTTGTTTTTTCAAAACTTAGATAATATTTCACCAGGAAGGATACATACTAAAAGCGTGAGCTCCCTGCTAGGTCCATCAGCTTGATGGACCTTGACAGAGGTGCAGGGATTAACGAAGGGTCAATCAACACAGCTCTGAAAAGGTAAAAGTTCTAAGGTTGAGTCATTTAAATAGTCAACCTCATAAGACTGCAAGAACTTGCAATGGTAAGAATCTGAAGTGTTTAATGTGACTTTGCCAGCCTGTCAAGACTTTAAAGCAGCTGGTTGCCAGGCTGTGGTGCAAGCCACTGGAAAATATTGGTTTCAGAGAGCAGATGTGATGATGTTGCATTGTGTCTGAGAGGCCCTTAGGTGCACAGATTTGGTTGGGAAAACTTCCTACGTATACATCCACAGTCGACCAACTGCAACCATTACATCTGTGAGAAGCTATTAGTTAGTTTTAATGCTCTCTTATTTGCTTTAATGTAACCTGTTTCAGTAAATTGCTTGAGAGGAGTTGATTTGCACTCACTTTACACCATACAGTAAAAGCCCTTCTCGTGCTGCAGAGAGAATGTCAAGGCTGAATAAAACATCATAGTCAGTGAACATTACCGAAAATGTGAATTCACTCTTGTTCCTTTTGCATCAGTAATAGAGCCGTGTCAGACTTCTCACCCACCTCCATCACATGCTGCTGATTTGTGGGTATGACGACACAGTCAGGGAGCATCTGATCCCGTGTTTAGCACTCTGTCACTGTGGAGCTTTAATAACATAGCACACTGCTCCTAATGTCACATTTTCACATTTTTTCCGCCAGAGCGAATCCCCTCTAATGGTTTTTTTTGTCCGTACCTCTTTATTTTCCCCCTTTTTCCATCTCCCTCTCACGTTCTCCACCCATCTCCCACCTCTCAACCCATCTCTCTCTTTCAGTCCCTCGCTTTCTGTGCCTGAGCATACGAGAGCTCCTTGCAATTACCCAATAATGATGAATATATCCCATCAGGCATTGCTTGCTGAACTGTAACCCTATTCCATCGCAATCAAATTGAACACTGGGAAATTTGACAGTTGACATTTAAAATTTTCAAATGGTCCCATCCATTCTGTCTGCAGTGGAGTTTTTTTCTTCTTCTATTCTCCCTGAGTAATGACAAATTGAAGTCTAAGGTTGCTGAAGTTATAACCCACTTAACCAGATATGTCACTGAGGTGACTGTGTGTCATGGTTCTGTATGTGCTCAGCCTCTGCCTAGGTCCTGACTGTGCACACAATCCTGCAGTGTCATGTAAAATGCCTCGTTAGCTGAGCTATTGAGGCTAATACCACTGAGACTTGACTGTGATTGTGTTCACAGACATACTGTGCACACTTACTAAAGACACTTGTACAGCTGCTGCACACCAGTCAGCTCATTTACCTTGACTTTCACTTTGTTTTTAGTACAGTCACAAAAAAGCTGCATGTTTTAGAGCGATGGATGAATGGCTGCTCGCCGTCATGCTTTCAAACCCATTCACTGTAACATCCGTCCAACCCCCCATGGTCTTCTTCTTCTTCTTCTTCTTCTTCTTCTTTTGATTTCTGACAGCGAAAGGGAGCTGGAGAGGAGATGTTGCTTTTTGGTCTCTCTTATTTCTCTTCCTTCATTTTTTCCTGGTGGAGATTTCGATTCCCCAGGGCTGGTGCTGATGCGAGCAGCTGTCTCCACGGTGACAGACGCCGGAGATAAAGCCTGGGCCCTGCTTTCGGCCAGGGCCATCAAAGGATGGCAGACTCCACTGCCCTTTTCACTCAGTCTCTCTCTGCTTTTCTTCTTTTTTATGCCATTCAGCTTCTGCGTTCCTCTCTCTTCTTCTTCGCAGTCCAACTTCAGATTCCTTTTCTTTCTTTTCTTTCTTTTCTTCCTCTCACAGTATTTTGTCTCCGGGTTAGACAAGCATGTCTTTAAAAAAAACAAAAAAGGGATGAAGTTCATTCAGCCGGAGCTTTTTCATACAGAGTCAATTTTCCTGTTTTGCAGCAGAGGAGGGATAAGGAGGGTTCGGACTGTTTGTTACGAAGGTCTTGGCATGCCGAAAGTGAACTCGAGGTGTTCTATAGCCCACAGCAGCATGGGAGGTGATTACTAATGGACACAATCTGCAGGAAGGAAGGACAGATAAGACGCCACGCATTTTAACTATCTGACCTTGTGTAACGTGTCTGGACGCCCTGTTTTTATCCCAAAATAAGTGCATTTTAGTCACACAAAATAGACACAAAGTAAAGGGAGTAATTTCAGGTAACCAGGGCAGTGGCAGAATCAGGATACTTTAGGGGCAGGGGTGAAAATGGTAAAAGGGCACTTGTTGTATGCGATGGGGCACCAGCACGCAAAAATTTGTCAGGCACTTTATTGTGTTTTGTCTACCAGAAAGGCATCCTAGAGGGAACTTTATCACATTTTGTCCACTTGTAGGGACCCCTAAAGGGCACATTACCACTTTTTGTCCAATAGAAGGACACCTTAGAATGTGCTTCATCACGTTATATCTACCATGGGGGCATCTTTCTAACAGTGCTTTTTCTAACATTAGGGCATCAAGAGGGGTAACTGCCCCCCCGCCCAACCTTTGAGTCCACCAGTCATCCAGGGCTTAAATAGGAAAAGTTGTTTTGATTTTCTGTACAGACAACATGACATGGAGTTTCAAGGCTTCATAAGAATGAAAGACTAAAGCTGGGATTGGAAATGTCCAGAAATCAAGCTAGCTGAAGCATGACACTTCTAGGAGGCAACTCCGCTGCCCTCTCCCCTTAAGCCTGCCATACACTGTAGGATCTTGGCACATTTTGGGCCCGATTTCAAGACGCACAACTCATTTTGAAGTTGGGCCGACTTCCAGCATCATCATTTGTCATTAAATGTGCAGTGTACTGGGGGGAGCGAGGGCTGATATGCTGCTCCTGACACACGATCTGATGATTGGAAGGATTTCTGACATGTCAGAAATTTTGGTCGGCTGACTCAGGCTTTCGCACAGTTGAAGCAGAGCAACGACTCGATTCACCAAAGTCAGTGTCCTTTTCCTCACCGTGCCTGCCCGAAGTGGCAAACAGAGCGTCAGAATACCATGGCAACACGCAACTTCACAACAAGGAGAAAAAGTCAAGGAGCGCTATAAAGTTAACAACAGTAAAAGTAGCTAACTGACCTCAGTTTCTCTCTGCAAAATGGACAGTTCATACTGTCTCGTCCTCCCAGCCATCTCCGTGTCCGCATGCTTCAACGCCTCTTTTTTTTCAATGTTTCGGCACAGGATGACACAAATTATTAATGCAGCACGTTTCTGCTTTATTAGTGACATAGCTAGCAAACAAAATCTTCATTGTTGTTGTCTTCCAATACTTCTTCCTCTTCTTCTTCTCCCTCTTCTTCTTCTTTTGTCCCTGCATGCTTTCAAACGAAGCTTTACTGACAATTGTCAACAGCCAGAACAGCCCACAGGGGCTGACTAGATGTACAGTGTGAGGACCTCAATCGTGACCTTTGGTATCACGTCGCAGACGACTGACTTGTACAGTATGAGCTGGAGTTACGACAACATTTCAAAGACTCGTACAGTGTTTGCCAGGCTTTAATGTTTTTGCTTCGTAGCTCTGCCCCGCCCTTCACCTGGCTCAGCTGTTATTTCCTTTGTTGTTGCTCTCTCTTTCAGATGATCTCAGATCGGTCTTTCTTCCATTATTTGGGTTACTTTGCTGTGTCTGCAGTTGTTGCAAAGCTTTAAGAGCAAGTTTTCCTCCTTGGCTGTCTGCCATTGTGTCAGGCTTTTACTAAAGGAAAGGACGCAAACGTGTATCTGCCTTTGAGGAGCAGCCAATAGGAACATGCGCCCTTTGAAATGACCTGTGATTAGCTGAAAAGTGTCTGTAATGGTCTTCATTTTTTAAAGCCTCAATATAAAGTCAAGGAGAGATGTAGGAGTCTAGAGTTCTTTCAGATCACCTGAATTACAAAATGCTGAAAGGTCATTTTGGAATTTTTGCCCAAAGACACCAAAACCCCCCCCAAAAAAACTGCCTACCCCAATTTCAACAACTGAAAATTTCTTGTTCTTTTTTGTCAAGCCAAATCAATCGCCAGCAGGGATTTTCATCTAACTGTGTGAAAAAGTGGCTTATTTTGACACAACCATTGGTGACTGTTGGAACAGTGGAAAAACAAACCAAAATGGTTTGGTGAGTTTAATTTTCTTGGTTTCAGGTTGTATAACACACATTGCTCTTTAAATCATAAAAGTAAAAGATAATAAAATGTTACAAGATGTCTTTTTCGTTAGACAGGATGACAGGAACTATTTTTACATTTACTACATATTAATTAAAACTAAAACGCGTTATAGGATGCCTTTGCTGAAAAACAAAAAACAAAATCTGATCCGAGGAGCAACAGGTTTTTAAAAGATTACCTTTCCTGTCCGAAACTTCAGTTTCTTCCTGCAGCTGTCGGGTGATTGACAGTCAGCAAAGCACATCCTAACACCTTGCATCACGCAACTCTAGCAAAATTACAGTGAGTAAGGATAAAACAGAAAGTTTGACAAACCCAAATTAAGTTGTCATGTTTCCTGTGATGAATTATCACACGTTGTGAGGTTTTTTTTTTTTCACGTTGCACAACAGGAACAGAGCTGTGGTTTCTTGTAAAGAGAGGAAAACAAACCCTGATATCTCCCACAAACACCAGCATGGTTGAGGGGAAGAATGGGGCTCGTTAGACAGTTTGGCAGTAACTTGAAAGCAATTTGTCCTCAGGACACAATTTCTGTGTGCTCTCATTGCACCTACAAATTTAAATTATCATCAGTATACAATAGTACAAACCAATAAATTGCTTCCCTTCCAATTATAGAGTTTTTTATTTTTTACTTTTTTTCTTTTGGGCTGAAAATTTACTACTGCACTTATGTTTTATGTTTTTGTTTATCGATTACTTATTTTGTACTATAGTCTTTACATTTTCTGTTACAACTTATCTCTTCTTAAATATAATCTCATTTTACCTCATCTTACACTCGTCTTTTTATCAACTTCCTCCAGGCGTCTTCCTTCTCCCCTTTGAATAGCATCCCTGATCCTCTACTCACTCTAAACAACAACAACAACAACAAAACGCTTCCTCAAAAAAGTCTCTCTTTAGCATTTATTTTATGTCTTCTGTGTCATTTTCTTTACATGATCAGTCTGTGGTTGCAGCAGACCTGTCAGGGCACGGCAGCTCTGATTATTACGCTCCTTACTCTTGGTTGCTTGTAATACCCGGTATTGGTTTTCTGCAGTTATTGTGCTGTCGCTGTGGGTGAGAGCTTTAGTTAAATGACTGAGATGTCAATGTAGATTAGTGGCAGTGAGGTTGTGTTTATGCTCAGCAGTGAAAAAATTACACAAATGCTATGGGTGCTTTCACAAATGTGATTTATGCTGTGAGGAATCTTTGGAGGATTCTGCTCAGGAGCAACAGAGACAAAGATTTATTTTGTACAATGTTAAACACACACACATACACATACACATACAGCAGACACACATAGTCACAACAACACAGAGAAGCAAAAGCTCAAAAAAAGCAACAAAACTTTGTGAAGGAACCTCAAAAACACTCCAGAGAAGTGAAAGGATCAGATGTTGGCTCTCTGAAATTCTCCGACAGAAGTACACACTGTTAAGCACACACACTCACGTATAGCAGACACACACCCCTCACACACTTCCATGCCCTGCAGCCAGGGTTTTTTGTAAACAGGCCTGGATGTTCCCTGGACTTCAGAGCCAGACGGAGCAGCCACCGGGGCTGCTGGACTCTGCCTGTCTGCATGTCACTGCTGCCAGGAAAAACAAAACAAAACAAAACTTCTTCTCCAAGTTTGAATCTTTGATTGTCATGTTTTTACTTGAACTGGCTCTTCAGGACATGGTCCTGAATAAGCTGATCAGGTTTCATGGCCCCTGGGCCGTCACTCATTCAAAACTGAGGATGAATTCTCCCAAACAGATTCAGAATTCAGACCAGACAACCTCCACCCTTCACCATTGATCACTCCCCCTCCATGCCCTTCAACCACCTTTGGAACGGCTCCCTGGCGTCCATCCCTGACTGAAAACACACGCCCACCCCCACAGTTCCCAGGACAGAGGGGTTTGGGCACAGGGCTGCAGGGCAGATGTAGGGGGCGGCGGTGACTTTGGGCCATGCAGCCGGTTTTGGCCGGAGCATTGAAAGAGCTGGAGATGGACGATTGAGATTATTGCTGACTCACGTCCAAATACAGCTGCCCACATGACTGCTTGTGGGGCCATAAACAGATGTTGGGATGCTCGAGTGAAGATACTAAAGCAACACTGAAAGGTTGTACAGCTGAAACGAAATGCAACATGAACCTCCTCCTCCCTTGGCATAAGAGCCTACACTCCACTGATTATTATTATTTTTTGGTGGTAGCCACTGTGGAGATCCCATTAATAATTAAAAAAAATGATTCTGAGACATTAAGTAGTTGTATCATTATTTAAACCCAAATGTCACAGCAAAACCTGATTCCCATCAAGTGTTTTTCTGCATAATCACATCAGTTATGGTTCATTAGTAATCAACATGTTTTCTTAAGTGACCCTAATGGCTTCACTATTTTGTAATAACAGAGCTCTTATCCTCAGGGGTGTCGCTAAGACGTCTGAGGCCCCTAAAAGATGATTTCCTGAGAGCCAGCTCCATGTCTTTGTTTTGTAAAATACTTTTTTTTTTATTGAACGACCGTCTCCCTTTATCATCATGACCTCTCCACTCCACCGCCAACGCCACCCCAAAGACTATGAGTCCTATTCCAGCAAATACACATCTGTGTGTTAACTTGTGTACTGCAGCTTATTTTTGTTTGTTTTTTACTTATAAAGAATATGCAAACATACAAGATTTTTATCATTAAAAACCTTTAAAAACTGTATCGTTCAACTTCATCTTGAACGCCAAGACCTACTTTAGCTCTTAGCAGGTACCTTACACAGGGACACTGGCCTGAAGAATTAAGCTAGCATAAATGTTTTTTGGAAATAAGGGGCAGAGCACATGGAGAAAAGTCACAGGGAGAACATGCTGCATCTCTGTTCAGCGGGAATTTAACCCAGGATGTTCTGGCTGTGAGGTGATGATTTAAACAGATCTTCTGTTTTTATTAAGTATTTCACAATAGGAAATGTTAAAAATTAGGCTTTCAGCTACACACAGAACTTCGTCTCCTCCTACTGGCAGGGAGAGTAATTACACAAACGCCGTGAACTCATTTAGACACCACAGGCTCTGCTATTCCTCATCGCTATGACTGTTACTCGCTTTAAGGCTAGAAAACTGATCATTGCTGGTTAAAGTAAGTTGTTTGTTTGTTTAGTAAGGGCTTAAATGTATTGTATGTTTCTAATCACTGTTGCTAAGCTCTCTGCATGAGCTACATCTTCATTTGAGTTTCCATGAGCTGTGCATGTTTAGGAACTATCATTTTGATCCTTTTCTCCTTTTTATGCATTTCACTTTAAACAGTCAGTGTTCACTCTCACATGACTCTTACCCGTCACTGAGTCGGACCAGTATGGCGCGGTAGAGCTGGTGCTGGGGGCTGTTGGACTCTGGACCGCAGGGGTGGATGAACGGGTGAACGGCTGCCAGAACGAAGCCCTGCTGGTAAAGCTCCTGCAGCTGACCCGGCAGCTCCCGCACCGAAGAGAGACGCAGCGTGGACGTCCCACCTGAGACAACAAACAGGAGAACAATGTGTGAGACTTAACAATTGGTATATGGAATGAAAAAAAAATCCCTTTCTTTTTTAAAAATACCTTGTTTTGTATTGTCATAATAATCATCTTTTATGTGGACACATCTTTTCCTTTAAATGCTAATGGCTGTGCTGGTTTTGCATTTGAACCTTCAGGAGAAGTAAACATTTCCTAGCTTATCAAAAAGAGCCAGCGGGACTGAGACATTGGATTTCTGTTTATGAAATATGAGGTTTTTGTTTTCCTTGTCTTTCAGCCATGTTAGCCGTCACTGCTCATGGTTATAATGCACTTTTCTTCTGTTTCTTCTAAACAAATCACTACTGAGTCTCTGAAGCAATCCCCTCTCCCAAAAGACGCTTAAAATGACTCCTTTTTTCAAAACCAAAAAGTTGAGATCACTTTTCCTGCAGCATGAATCATGTTTAACTGGCAATAGGGAGTATTTAAAAGGACATTTACTGTCATGACTTTAATTCCTGTTTCTGCTTTTCTTCCCCTTTAGCTTCTCAAACTTCCTCCAAACTCTGCCTTTCCATGGACCTTCCCTGACCTTGTCAATCCTCACACGTCCACCAGATGCCCTCAGACTTATCCACCAGTTGCCAGTCACGTGATCCTGCTTCTTTCAGTACACCTAACAAATAAAAAAGCCCCAACCTGCTGCTTGTTGCCAGATGTAAGTCTTTTTTCTTTACCATAACCTCCATTTAAGGTCATTTAGTTCAGTTTACCAGTGTCTGAATGTTTGTTGTTCTCCTTACTGCACCTGAAATATGACATTTAAAGTTCTGCATGTAATAAAATGTAAATGAAAATGGTTTAGCGCAGTTTTATTTGTTACAGTCTTCATGTCACAACGCATTCAGTTTCTGGTGACTTTTAAAGTTAACTGATGAAAGGAAACCACATGAGAGATATTTTTCCACTCCAGTTCTTAGTATCTGCTCTATTTCTGTCACACTATGCAAATAACAGAGATGCACACTGAATCCTTTTCACAGCAGTTAGCCTCTTCTTGATTTCTTCCAGCTTAATTACTGCGTGAGGTCTTCATTATTGCAGAAAGGCTCCAGTACAGTCAGACCTGCCTGACTTCACACCGTCGTAATGATAACACTGAACAGCACAACTGAGATGAAGAGGCACCAAACTGGTAGACAAGATGGAAAATTGCTATCCAAAAAAACAAAACAAAATAAAACAAAAAAACATCCATCTGAAGATTTGCAATTCAAATAGCAACACTGATTTTAGAGTCATTCCCGGTTTGTTTTGGCAATTAGTATCACGCTTTTCGCTCCATCCCCTCAATCTGGGAGTTAATAAGAGTGGATCAAAATCCAATCAGAGCTGATTGCTTCAGCTCTGTATCACAGCAACTCTCTGTATTCTGACACTTAGATTTTTTCAGCTCAACGTAACTGTCCAAGGAGCGTGGACAGGGGCCTGACACAAATGAGCTGCAATCAGTGAGTTCCTCAGCATTATTTTCCCCCTGCCACACCACCCCAGCGGTTCAAGGACCAACCAGGTGTGTTACAACAAGCCACACACAGCTTCTGTCAGGCAACATCAGCCAATCAGGATGTATGGTAATGAATGGGGGAAGGGACAGGGTACAGGTTCAGGAGTGGGAGCAATTAGATTTTGAAAAAAAGGAAAGGCTGATAGCTGGAAGGAGAAGAGGATGAACAGGAAAGAGGAAGAGAGGGAAAGTTAGAGAGAGCGCGATGGAGGTGGTGCTTGGCCACAGATACGTGACGGCTGGGATCCCAGCAGTCCGCTGTACGAGGCGACATTTACTGAAGGCCAAACAGCTGGGGCGTGTGGGAGAGTGCCAAGACAAAGGGCTAGATGCAAAACGAGAGACTGGGGAGAGAGGGAGGGAGGCAGAGGTCTGCTTGTCTGGTCGAGCTGTCATAAGACGTGGGAAATGCCGCTTTGGTTAATTAGAGTCTATGGGACTATACAGCAGGAAAGGTTCAGATCCATGGGAAAGTCAGAGTATGGGAGTGCAATGGGAGGTCAGCGGGAGAGCAAGTGTGGGTGGAGCAGACTGGCAAGACGATGCCAGGGGTGTTTTTCTGTGTGTGCGTGTGTGTGTGTGTTTTCTCTCAGGTAAAATCACAATGCTAACAAGAATTTAAAGCTTATTGGAGGATATGGGCAAGCATATTATTCAATAATTAAAAATGCCAGCAAAAATGATGCACCGCCCATGTAAAAAAAATCTGTTTCTGGATTTGCAAGAAAAATCTGCAAAACCTGAATGTAAATAATCAGAACTCCATTTGAAATGTGACTATAACTGCGCCAACAAACAAAACACAGTTTTGAGTTGTGTCACATGGTTTGCGCTCATCCATAAACAATCAGTGCAGATGTTTTTCCCACGATGCAGCACGAGGGCATCGGGGGGCAACGTCTGGTCAGTCATTCGTCCCACATTTGAACTCCTGACATCAAACAGTATGCTCTCACACATCATGAGTGTTGCTGCTTGTTTGAAGTTAAAGTCCTGTTAATGTGTGCAGAGCAGTTCTGCTTAACATCTGTGTTGTTGATGATGTTTGGCTGGTGCAAACAAGCTTCTGGCTAACAAGCTCTTGTGCTCCTGTGATAATAACAAATAGATCTGCTGTTCGTAATATAAAAGTGATTTATTGAACTGCTCATATGTCTGCTGACACATAAACTGACATGCTCTCTACTGTCTGCTCATTGCTCTGCATGTCTATGATCACAGCTGCATTTGCTGCTTTATTGTCTTTATATTTTCATGCATTATTTATCTAAGAAATCACTGACGTATGAGCCTGATATGACTGTACATGCGTCAAATAGAATATGAATTTGAAATAGTCTTGATTATGAGGGGGGATGAATAATTATATGCACTTACAGGCTCAAACTGGAAACTCTCATTAGACGGAAACATATTGCATGCTTATTGACCCAACATGGGTCAAATGTATTTGAATAAATAATGTTTTAATCAGTGCTACATGCATTTTTCACCTGGTGAAGTTTTATAAAAGGGGTTCTGAATCATAAAATAGGCCTTAAACACACACTGACAGCAATATCCAGGCAAACTCCATCTATTTCCTTCCAATTTGACTGAGTTTTCGCTATCTGAGCATCTGAGTGCACGGAGAGACGACTCCCCCAATCAGTATCTTGACCCCTCTGGTCTTAAGGCCTCAGCTATCATCCTTCTCCTAAATCTACCTGACCATGACTCAGATTTCTGCCCTCATCCCTTCATCCCTCTAGCATGGCTGGAACAATCCTGATCATGTGAGCTCAACATTTCTTTTGTGTTGTGTCTGGACAGGCTCCAAGTTGGGGTTTGAGCAAACACCAGAGTGGTGAGTGATGTGGGTCCTGAGGAGGGTTTACTGGCAGCTACAGGTGTGGTTTGATGTGTGCCAACAACGTGAGGCATCTGTGAATGTAATTCTAACAATGGCGGCAGTTCCTTAACAAGTTCGTGTACTGCGATAATATCAATTCTATCAGAACTGGAGAGTTTTTCTTCATTGAAAGAAGAGCAAAGAATGTCATTGAAGGCTTTTCATGCCGGTAAAAATGTTTTGGCTCTTGTCCTGATTGACTTTGGTAAGAGTTTGATTTACCAAGTGGCTACGCTGGTCATGGGGTTTGTTGATCTGATTGACTGAAGTCAGTCCGAGACAGACGGGAACAAACAGATAGTTTATCCAATCACCAAAGTGCTTGCCCTTTTACAAACGGTTTCCAATGGAGCCTTCCCAGATGGTTATGTGTAACAAACTATCAGGTGCAGTCAAGTTATCATCCCTTGACCCTACCTGCAGAACTTTAATCCCTTCATCCAACATCATCTTGGTGCCTCTCTATCCACAATATCCATCCATCCATCCATCCATCCATCCTCTTCCTCTTATCTGGAGTCAGTGACAGTAGGCCAAACAGGGTATTACAGATGTTCTTCTCTCCAGCACCATTTTCGAGCACCTCCTGGGGGAGTCAAAGGCATTCCTAGGCCAGATGAGATCTATAATCCCTTTAGCGAATTCCGGGTCTACCCTGGAGCCTCCAGCTAGGAGAGCCCGGGAAACCTCCAAAGGGAGACGCCCTGGTGGCTGACTCAGTGCAAAGGAGCAGTCGCTTTACTCTTTTAGCTCCTTAAACGGTTGCAAATCCATATCTTTATCGATGTGGTCTTTGTTAGTGAAGTGTGTTTTCAGACTGAGTGCAAATCAAATGTTTAAAGAGGCATGATTTTATATAAAGCCAATGCAAATGCACAAATGGACATAAACAAATGCAAATTGGCACAAATTGAGTCCCAGACACACTTGTGTGAGTGGAAAATCTTTCAGCTTGAGTGTAAAATTTTGACCAATCTGACGCTCTATGACTCAATTCATGAACATAGAGATATAAAAAGGAGAGTTGTCTCCAGGGAAGCTTTGAGATCAGAGGCGAAGCCGTCACACAAACAGAGCACTGTTAGACTTTGCACGTACAGTCGATGCTCACTTTGACATCTACAGTTGGTCTGTAGAGTCAGTACAAAGGCTGCTTGAGGTGAATAAAGGGACCAAAATGTCGGCATTCAATCTAAAAGCACAAGAGCTATTGATGCTGTTGGACAGAACAGTTTCCAGTCTTTTTCTTCAAACAAATCAAATCTTTGAGCTGTTAGGAAAAAAAGACATCAGTATCCAACTGGTTCTCTAAACTATTTTGTAGTGTCAAATATCTGTAATCAATTACGACTTTAAATCTTTAGAAATTTGATCAATAATAATCCTTCTGCACTAAATCTGTCACCCTTCATCCTCCACACCTTTTCCTCTGGCAGACATATTCAGCTGAAGCTCACATGTGTGTCATTGTTCCACCAGTTTGTGCATGCTGTGCAACACAGTGATGTGGCGTGCTTTCAGCGTGCCAAGCTTCATCATCAGGAATGCAACAGAAGAAAAACAGGATTGCTTTGAACATGCTCTGCATTTGCCAATCAGGGCACAGCTCCTGTGAAGTACTGTAGCTTGAGAGCTGATTCAGTTCGGATCCCAACTCTTCCTCCTGGGCGAAAATCCGGAGGTTCATTGTGAAACCACGAAAGAAGCAGATGAGGAAGAAGGGGAGAAAAAAATCATATGCTGTCCCCTCAGGGCAAATGAGTTCTTTGGCTAAAAATACTTCTCCAAATTTCTCAATCACAGTCTGTCCTACTGCGCCACAATACAGGAGCTTTAGAAGTTAAAAGGCATGAAGGAATTAACACAAAGAAATAGGCCGCCATCGCAAATGGGTGAAATGTATTCGTCTCCCCAGCTCTGCTCCTCCTCCCTCCCGTCTCCCCCCATTCTCCACCGCTGGCTGACTTTAGAAATGGAATTAATCCGTCTGTGATCTGTGATTTTGTTTTCCCTTCCTTCTTCAGTTTGGTGCGACATGAACACCCTGTCCTCTCCCCCAGAGGGACGCTATTGCATGTGCACGTGATTCACAAGGCGGCAGATATTAGGCAGAAAATGAAACTTGCTCATCCCCTTAGTTGAGATGAGTAAATAAGGAATGGTTTCAATTAGGCGGTAGGAACACAGCCGCTGGCGACTTCTTAAGTTGGCTTTAATCGCTGAGTGAGCTGCTAATAATCTCATCCAGAGGCCTTTAAATACACAGACTGTACATTTTATGTATGAGACCAAATTTTATTTATTGTGCCGTCCCCAGAGCAAAATGTGGCCCAGCGTAAGTCTCGTGCTGTTGTGAGGATGTTTACTGTCGTTACTCTGCCCTAAAATCGCGTTATCCAAGGAGAATCTCTTTGTTTGCGTAGATGAAAGCAAATTAGCTGCCGTATAACTGCTGTATGCGAGTGTCAGAGTTGATATTTTATACTGTGCATATTTAGGCCTTTTGAGGGAGTGTGTGGCTGATCAGACAGGCAATCTGGTAAACCTTACATGGCAAACTGGCAGCCAATTACTTCATCCTGTCTTTTTGTTTACCCTGGAAGTAAATTCTCACACATATCAACCGAGAAGAGCCCCGAAGTCACAGGAACAAATCGCTTCGTGACAAATAAGGAGAAAAAAAAATGGGGCTTCTGGTTGACAACCAACAAATTGGTTTTCTGGAGAATTGTGTTAGCATGGAGCCATCAAACAGACGCTGCCATTAAACACAGAAGAAGAAACAAAGTATGTGTGTGTGTGAGGCGGATATGTATGAATGTATATAGAGGGAGCAATAGCTGTGTCTCCAGGCTAATGGAAAGTTGCATGATGGGTTGCTCACTTTTCATTTCAGGTGACAGATCAGAGTAACTTTTGTGTTGTATGAGTATCACAGCTTGTTAACATCAAGTGATCACCTGAAGATCACAGGAAAAAATTGCAAAACACAGGAGTCATTTAACATTAAAGTTAAAGCTTTATCTGTTGATTCAGTTTAAGGTGTTGAATGTATTTTTCAACTTACCTAATAACAAAGAATAATTTCTCGCAAGGTAATTTTTATAGTTGTTCCAAAGTCATATCACACGATCTTCATCAAAACATGGGTCTGTTTCAAAGGTCAAGAGTGAACTTTCAGAAGCCCAAATTGTACTGCAACAGCACATCTTTACAGATCCACCCTCTGCTGTGCTGCTTCACCCAGCTTGGGGCAGCCAGGTTCACAAAAATAGGAACTTGTCGCAGGCGGGGAAAAAAGCCAATGGCGCTGCAGGAAATACAAATACACCTAAACCTGCGCTAGACCAGCTTTGTGCCAGCACGAAAATAGAGCCCTTAATCTGAGCCTTTAATGCCTCTTATATTTTTTGTTGATTGTAGCGGCACCTGTGGACAAAAATGCAAGCATTTGTTCAGAGAGAGGCCAGAAGAAACGAGCCACTTATTTGTACAACACGAGTCGGCCATAAACGCTAAATATCAAATTATTGAAAGAAAAATATGCTCTTGCTTCCAACCATAGATGGTAAAAACGAAAACAGCGGATCAATCAAGCTCATAGACAACAAATCACCTCCTCCTGTCTGTGTGCTGTAAAGCGTTTCGTAGTGTTTCGGCTGATTGAGTGGATGGGGCAGATGCTTTGTAAAAAACAGGACAGTAATCTCTAGTCTCCAGCTGATGGTCTAATGTGCAGATGTAGGTAAGATGTGAGGCATCAGAAATAAATTTAGACTGATTCATAACCAGTTAAAAGTTGTTCGTAGAGACTTTTAAAAAAAAAAAAAAAGGAAAAAAACTAAACTAAACAGAAAACATGAACATTTAGAATCTCATTAGAAGTGAGCAAACTCCATCTTGTCCGGATGATCATGAGATAAAATCAAAAGCTGACGAATAGCAGCTACATGAAACTTGTGGGTGGGATTGTTTTCTTGACAACATTCAGATTAAACTATTTGACTTGACAAATGCAAACGTGTGAAAATATAGATAAGGATGTGTCAAGAGAGAGAGAAGAAGGAGGAGGATGGTGAGGGGGATTAAGGTCATTTATGTGAAACATTACAAAGAACACAAGGTTTTAAGAAAGAGAAGAAAATAGTCTCGATATGCAGTGAGGAAGAATTTGTGGCTGAGTGTGTTTAAAGCGATAGAGAAGTAGGATGGTTGTAGGCAGCATGTGTGAACGAGTCTCTGACTGCATTCACTTAGGAGTGAAGATGTTAACCTGCCGTTTGAATATTCATGCATGAGAGAGTTCATCTGAGGAGCAGAATAAATAATAAACAAGCGTTCAATTAAATTCTCAGATGGTGACCTTCCACATATAGAAACACATATTGAACTGAATCAACTGACAGAGAGCCAGAAATGAAAATCATTAATCAAACAGGAGAAAAAGAACGAGGGAGATGAAAAAAGAGAGGAAAGAAAACTAAAAGATTAGAGAAAAGATTTGATGAAGTAAAGAGAAAGAAGAGGTCGGGCATCCGCTGAAAGAATTTAACAACTAACCAGCAACTGACCCAAACACATGGATGACTAGTCTGAACGAGCTATGAGCAAGACAGAGTAACCATATGTGTCACTCCAAATTTTCACCCACACACGCAGAAATGCTTTGATGAGTAACTATTTCAACAGCATGATTCAGTATCACTACGACCAAGAGATCTGAAAATGCAGGAGTTGCTCTACTTCACACATTATAAAATAAGAGCATCATTAATATCAGTTGTCTGTTTATATTGGGTCTTTTCATACGTGATTATGAACTGATCGGGCCTCTCATATCATCAGGTTGGTGCCTTTAGTTCCTGCTGTGTTTCTGTCTTTATAAAGTACTTTTTCAAGTTGCTTCACACACAACTGTACCGCATAATGTATATACACATATATTAAAATATTGTATAAAGCCGCTTTCAGATGCGAGGTGCAAAATCCACCCCTCAGCCGTCGAAACCATCATTGTCTATGTGTTGCGCAGTGCAAGAGAGGAATAATAAGGTTAAATGCTAATAAGTGCACTGGAAACAGATTCAGCAAGTAAAGAAAGATGCTCAGAAGTCATGTGACTTAAATGTCACTCCAGCTTCTGCATTCCAATCCATTGGAGATACTACTGTGGCAACAGCAGACAAAAACACATGCTATGTGTGGACTGATGAGGAAACCACATCAATTTCTTAAATTTGTGCATGTATTTGTGGTATTTCCAAGGTCTGTTGTGCTAATTTTTTCTTTGGTCTTCCTTCATTTCGTTTATTTAGTTGCGCTCTTCATGTTACGCTTCTGCTGCAGGGGTATAATGACACTTGACTGAAAATTTTTGCACCACCTTCTGGTTATCTTAATAAACTAACTCCTAATTTTTATATAAATGTAGTGGATGGAAACAGACATAAATGCACATTTTCTTTTGCCAGTTTTCTTAAAATTTGGTTGACATTTGCAAAACACTTTAATAGAAACCAAGTTAGAGACAGAGAGAGAGATATACATAAGGGTAGATATTGCATTGCACAAGGACCAGTAAGACAGTAGGACGCCATGTTTGCTCAGCTAACTTTCTGCGTTAAATTCTCACAATAAGGGTAAAAAGATGCCTCAGTTTTGAATTAAAATCCTACCTCTGACACTGCCTCACTTCCCCTTTTAAACCCATCTGCCACGTAAGCACCCCCTGAGCAGCAGCCTGCCGCATTTCCATCACTCAACACATTTAAAAATAAATGAGTAAATATGAAATTAATAAGCTGAAAGATTGGAGCGCCGAGGCTCTGCACACACATGCACCGCGCTCTGCCTCTGGGAGAGATGCTTTGACCGCATTTGCATGGGGGAGGAAATAGCCCGGCATATATTATCAACCCGCTGCAGCTGATTTCTGATCCTGCTGTTCCCATCTACCCTACCTCTCATATTGCCACACCTCATCACATTGAGAGAATTGTTTGTTTCTGCTAATAATAATGCCTCAATTAGCAGCTGACGTGTTCATACTGGTGCGCAGCATGTTAGAGGACAGAGTGTTTTTATTGTTTGTACGATTTTCTGTACTTTCCTGGGTCTCAGTACAATGTAAGATACAGCAGTGTGTTGCTTGGCTTAAAGCAGCTAGAGTCATAATTTTTTTGAATAATTATATTAATATTTATATTACCTAAACACTGGATCAAAGGACATAGGAGAGGTTGGCTCATAGAGATGTATCACAGCTCTACAGTCACTTTCAGCTCTATGCAGCATTTTAGCATCTTCTAAATCAGTGTTTTGGTTTTCAGCCACAACTTTATTGTATTTGCTCACGTTTGTAGCCACAGCAGGCAACGACGGAAACGATCATGAGACTCGGGTGCAACAATCGTACATCTTTATCTTGCCAAGTGTGACATAAGGAGTTATGGGAAGTTTTTGAGAGGAACTGTCTACTGAGGAGTTCCTGGGTCACTAAACACCTTTGAGGGCATTTTATCTGTTGGCATTTGCACTACAAATAGGAACACCCTATGTAAGCTACGTCAACTGGCCGGCAGTTGGTGCACTAACGTCACTTCTACGTGACTTACAACGTAACTTCACAACAACAACACATGAAAGGTAATGTCACTGCATTGCCGCACCAGTATGTGGTGATAATGTATCGTGAATCTTGTACTGAACGCCGTTAAATCTCAGAGAAGTTACAACAAAAAAAAAAACAGAGATTTCATTGCCAGCTCTGGTTCGTGGTTTGTGTCTTCTTGTTAATATAGCCGTCGTGTTTTTAAAATGGCAGTTGCCACCACTGGCTCCTGTGTTCAGCCAATCAACATGTACTTACTTCACCATAGTTCCTCATGTGCGATGAAAGTACCTACTCTGGAGTTGGAGCTAAAAAAGTTCCTAAAAACGTATTTCTAAGAACTATAATAGTTTACGGTTCCTGTGCTGCGGATGCAATAAAACGGGAGGTTCTTAGAACTAAGTTCCTAGAACTATGAAATGGTTCCTGCGGTCCGAAAACACCTATAATGGACAACAACCGACGCCTCACGACCTCACGACAGAAAGACTAGCATGTTTGATTTTTTCTTTACCTCCAACAATGGCTTGTCATGCACGTCAGGAACTGCAAACAAGAACTGATCGGGGAGCAACATATAGTCTGCCATGTCTCCTGGCCAGGACACGGCAAGAAGTTATGACTCCTTAATCACCTTAGCTGACACACTGAACATTTTTACAGACAAAATTTTCATGTAATCCGACTCAGCATCAGTTAATAGTTGGTTGAATTTCAGAGGTATCTAGAGGCTTAAACAACAGATATTTCCTTTAGGAGTTGATGGAGACCAAAACTGAGCTAAGAAAGATTTAAAGGAGATCATATGTGGGTGCTGCTTCTGTTGGCCACGTTTGCCTTCACTTATTGCAGATTTAAATATTCTCACTTTAAGCTACTTAAAAGACTATGAGTTGTTATTTTTTGCTACTCACAAGCAAGCTGTTAAAAGAACATTGTTGCCTATTTACACACAGTAACATTAGCATTTATTTGTAGTGCTATTGTTTGTTCTTTCAGTTCTGCTTCTGGTCCCAATCAAATGCTTCTTTTGTTCTCCAGCTAGTCAGTAACTTTGTTTCTCAGCTGATAGCGTTCAGTGGGTGTATTAGAGCTGAAAACAGCTGCTTGGCTTTGCTGGAAACAAGGTTAATGAGAGCAGTGAGAATTAACCAAAACAGCTAAAACATGCTTAAAAACCTCATGTCGTGTCACAACATGTTTGATGAATGTACTTTTAATACGCAGCATTGTGTATTTTGTCACCTGTATGTTCATCCTAATGCTCATAGCCGTGCACGAGAGATGCGCACACCACTCGGACATGCTCATGAAAAACATCACACTAGTTGTCAAAACCATCACTCATGATAGATAATTGTAATCTTGATCTCCTTGTGACTGTTTTATTCCCCAAATCAATCATGCTATAATCATATAACGTATAACCGTGAGCATAATGAGTAATAAAAGCCATCAGGATTAAAACCTCATACAAACCTGTGCATCCTCACAAATTCTTTATAAAAGCAATACAAGATGAATGCACTGTAATTGGCCTTTTGGAACAAAAAGCACCACCCCTCTATTCTTCCTGTGAAGTAGTCATATCGTTATTCAGTGTCCAATTAAAATGGCTTTAGTCTCCTCAGGAGCTCTCCACTCCTGTGAGGACCACCTGCAGGACCCTCGCTCAGGCTCAGCAGCCTGCCTTGAGTCATTAGACTTCATACAGGCTTAAAATGGAAATGCCAGTAAGTCGTCTGTCCTTCCCACCGCCACCTCCTTTATTTTTCCTCGCCTCTCCCTCCGCTCCGATTTCGCTCACCCTTTTGCCACAAGTTTCCCTGCTCAGCTCTTCCTCACATTTAGCCTATTTTTCTGCCTCTGCTCTCTACAGGGAACCTGCCCCACTCTCTTCAACTCTCTCTGCCTCGCTTTTACCACTACTTTCTCCTGCTGCCGCCCCCCCAAAACCCCCTCCATCTATTCCCTACACTATATAAGGAAGAGCAGAATCTTTGAAGGGTCTCTTCTTCTCTTAACCTCTTTCTCTGCCTCTACATGTGAGTGTCTATTTTCTGTATTTTTCTGTCATCTCTTCCCCTCAGTGTCAAGACAGCAGAGCAAGCCAAGACAGGGTATCAGTGGAGTGATAG
>JAQLOL010000025.1:4845872-4864564 GCA_029783665.1 Naso thynnoides | reverse complement strand
TTTATCTACTCAATTTCTTGAGTGGTTTGAATTTAGGGTTTCTATTGCATAGACATAACATTTTAATTAAATAAAATTAATTTAAGATTTCATGGTACTCAATGTAGTTACCCAGATTGGCTTAAAAAAATTAAGTACATTTTACTTAATTCATTAGGTAAATTTAACTGATTTCACAGATTTTAAGTTTACTCAATATTTTGTGTGTAATACTGTTACACAGATTAAATTGAGTAGAGTATAGGTTAATTTTTCTGAGTGTGCATTCATATTGGCCCCTACTATGAGAGAATATTCAGGGAGTTCTAGCATTTTCTGTGTGAGTGTGTCATGGAAAATCTTGTCAAATTTGTTTGAAGCACAAGCAGAAATAATAGCTACCTTCCTCCCATACAGTTCCACCTTGGCCACTGCAATCCTTCCTGCGGTGTCTGCCCATACATCCAGCACCTTTATTTTGAGATTGTGTTTACAAACAATGGCCACTCCCTTTACTTTTTGACTCAGCAGAAGAGGAGGCAATTGTGTGGTAAAATCTGTTGGCCATGCGACTAGAGTCTCTGCTTAACAGGTGCGTCTCCTGTAATAAAACCACTAGTCCTCTTGTGTGGTGTATTTAACCCATCGCAATTCCAAATCAAAATAGATAAATCACTCAACAGTGCATGCTAAATTCAAAATAATTGACCATATACCTGATGGTAAAATGTAGTACCAGTAGCTGTGGTAAACTGGCCGACTGGTATGAGTGCAAAATGAGAAAACATCTCCATTAATTGGCAGTTTAAAGTTCAACTCCTGTTTCCCACAGTAAGATAAGAACAAAAACATCAACTTCCCACCGAAAATCCCCTGATGGTGCTGGATAAACAACAACAACAAATAACATAAAACCAAATAACCAGTAAAGCTCAAAATAGCGAAACCAAAATGTTAAAAAAACACTCATATTTTGATCCGTGATCTAGTATGGGTATGGGCTGCAAAGGATCAAACCTCAGCCTCAAACCCAGCAATAAACAAACAGAACTGTTGAAATCAGGTCAGACTGGGCTGTCTCCAGTAGATTTAACTGTGAACTCAGGGCTATGTAATTAACTGATAAAGAAGAAATGGATTAACCTTATTTGTGCTGAAAAAGACAAAAAACAATGTCCATATCCATGTAAATATCGTGCCCCGGTACTGGCTCTCATGCACACTGCAGGCGAGCAAAGAACAGTGACACCGGGAAAGGAGCAATGCTCTTAAAATAAAGGATGTAGCATCCATTGAACAAAAAACATGAGCTGTGTCATAAACATAAAGTTAAAAATTAGAAGTGCGACGGTTAATCTGAATAACACTGTTCTCATTATTCCTGTTGGTAGTGAATAGCTGGACGGCCCCAACTGACTGGGTACATGAGCAGATAAACAAACTTAATCTCCGCCAGCGCCAACAAATAAAATAAGTAAAAATAATTAAGGACCAAAAGGGTTGTGCATTAGCTAAGGCCAGGCTAGAGGATACCCGTCTCTATTAATAACAAGAGAAAATAAGAACCTGTCGCATACTGTGAATTAACAAACTGGTAACGTTATTGTGGCTGGAGCTCCGGGCAATATTCAGCACTGCAGTCCTGGCACCGTATAGGATGATTCAGTACAAAACAGACATGGTTATCCAACAACTATGCCCGATGGTCCGGGCTCCAAGTCGTCATTTCCTGTGGCGGGAAGGGCTCACGGCGCCGGGAGGGACCTGATGAAATCCTCGGCCTCACCGGCGGACTGGAAGACCTTCGTTTTGCCGGCGGCTTTGACTTTCAGTGTGGCAGGGTAGAGCAGGAAGAACTCCACTCCTTTGGTTCTGGCCGTGTTCATGGCTTAGGTGAAGGCTTGTCGCCGCTTGACAGTATAGCCGCTGTAGTCAGGTAAGAAACGAACAGACCGTCCATTCATTATGAGCGGGGATTTCTTGGCGGTGCGTAGGATGAGTTGCCATGTAGTGTACCGGAGCGTGTTTAAGATTAGGGTGCGGGGGCCGCTGGATTTCTGTCATCATTGTGGACACGGTGGGCTCACATGATTTCTCCCTCCATATTATTCAGGGTGGGGAACCACTTCGGCAGCAACTTGGTGAGGAACTGGACCACGTTGGACCCTTCGCTCCCTTCTGGTAGCCCGATAACACGGACGTTGCAGCGCCTGCTCCGATCCTCCATGTCGGCCAGCTTGCATTGCATCATCTCCAGCGTGGTCTCCTGGCTAGCTAGCTTCCCGTGGTTACTTTCAACATCAGACCGTATTTTGTCCAGTTCCACGTTAACGGAGCCGACACTCTCGCATAAGGAAAATAAGTCTGCCTGAATGGCTCCTAATTTCGCCTCCATGTTTTCTGCCATCTGCTGGAGTTTGTCGAAGCGTGTCTCCAGGTATCCACGCTGTTTCTCAAGTACAGCTTCAGCTATGGCCTCCATGTCAGACATCCCTCTCGTCTTAACAGCAAGACCTGGCTCAAATTTCTTGCTCGAATCGGCCATTTCGTATTCACAGCCAGCTGTGCGTTCAGATTAAAAAATAATAACTGTCACAATGGTGAAAATCAATAAAAATAGTAATGCTGGGTTGAGCAGGATCGAACTAAGCCGCCATCTTGTCCAGCTGATCACGTGACACCACAACATTGTACTTGATGTCTGTCTGAAAGTGCAGTGACTAAAGTTAAGGAAAAGATTCCAGTAGCTCTTAACCCAGTATCATGTTTCAGTGTCTCTAATGACTCCCACATTTACTATAATTCCTCCCAAATTGATAATCTTATTGATTCTACTGCAGGTTTGTTACATTTGACACTTGATTCCATTGCTCCTCTGAAAAAGAAGCTTATAAAACAAAGGAAGCAAGCTCCATGATATAACTTCAAAACTCGCAAGATAAAGCAGACAACATGAAAACTGGAAAGAAAATGGTGTTTCACCAATTCAGAAGAATTTCGATTAGCCTGACGAGATAGTCTTAAAAACTATAACCTGTTTCTTTTAATAGGTTTTAACATTGTAGTCAGGCCGACAGAGAGTCATAGCTCTGTCGAACCATGTATTCCTTTGTACCTCAGTATTAATAACTTTTTGACAAAATTGATCACCTCATGTCAGAGCATGTGAGTGGAATGCGAGCAGGACGAATCACGGCTCACAGCTCTTGGAGTTGTTCATAATGTGTGCTCCAGCACTCAACAACCTCTCCACACCACCCTGCTCCATCCCGCTCGCCACTCAACACAGATTTCAAGAGATCAGAGATAAGAGACCATATTACTCCTGTATTAGCTTCTCTGCACTGGCTACTTGTAAAACACAGAACAGAATTAAAAATCCTTCTCCTCACCTATAAATGATCAGGCAACATCCTATCTTAAAAAACTTATAGTGCCCTATTATCCGGCTAGAACACTGTGGTCTCAGGATGCAGACTTACTGGTGGTCCCAAAAATCTCCAAAAGTAGAATGGGAGCCAGAGCTTTTAGTTATCAAGCTCCTCTCCTGTGGAACAGTCTTCCAGTCTCAGTCCGGGAGGCTGACACCATCTCCACATTGAAGAGTAGACTTCAAACCTTTCTTTTTGATAAAGCTTATAGTTAGGGCTGGCTCAGGCTTGCCTCGACCAGCCCCTAGTTATGCTGCAATAAGGCTTAGGCTGCTGGGAGGACTTCCATGACACACTGAGCTCCTCTTTTCCTTCATCTCTCTCCCCATCTGTTTTGTTCAATAAATTTCTGTTACTAACTTGATTCCTTCGCTGGAGTCTTTCTGCTTTGTCATCCTGCCAGTTTCCATGGACTGTGGCCATGCATGGATCACTGATCACAGCTGTGCCTCCTACTGTGGCCTTTTATTCCCTTACTATTAGTGAAACATTTACCATAGTCTTCATTATGATGATGATGATGATGATGATGATGATTATGATTATTATTATTATTAAGTACTGTAAGTATTAGGATCATTATAATGAGTAGTATTACTATTAATTAAATGTTTATGAAACCCAACCCGCGCTGTCAGATCACTGCCCACCTTGAGTCTTGGATCTGCTCTGAGGTTTCTGCCTGTCAAAGGAAGTTTTTCCTCACGACTGTCGCCTAGTGCTTACTCATGGGGGAACAGCTTTCGATTGTTGGGTCCAAAAAACTTAACATATTTTAATTATAGAGTGTGGTTTAGACATACTCTATATGTAAAGCATCTTGAGAAAACTCTGTTGTGATTTGATGCTATATAAACAAAATTGACTTGACTTGAAATTATTACCTTCCTTTCAGCAAACAGGACACTACTTCTCATACCTTAATTTTTTTTTTAAATTAAAGCTGGTATAAAGATTTTGGGGGAAAAAAACATAACAAACTGATCTAAAGTAGACATACAGATTTTTCGATGGTTTGAGGAAGAAGCTAATAAAATATTTGTTCCAACTGCACCAGGATCTCTCTTAGATCGAACAGAAAGGTGAAGGGAGAAGATCAATATGAAAAATAGTTTCCTCTCATGCCAAAAATAATGGCTTGAAAACCGCAGAGAACTGCAAAGTGTTGAGGGAGGACACAGAGGACAGCAGCGACAGGGAAATGCAGCCTGATATTTTCCACTTACTTCACTAAATCATTTAAGCACTGCTCACATTTTTCAGGGCAGCAGCCTTCTCTGTTATGGCTTCAGGGGATATGATGACAGCAATTACATTAAAAAGAACCCCAGAACAGAGTGAGAGCAAAATAAGTTGATCTCGTATCCTTGACCTTTTTTGGTACTTTGAAAGATTTTTAACCATCAGATGCAGTGCTGGAGTTCAACAATAGGAGTCACCTTTCTCTCTGAATGTGTCTCTACCCAAAATGAATCTACTAACACCAAAATAGCTTAACACCTAAGCTGACAATATCTGTCAACATGACTCAGCCAATCAACACTGAGCAAAAGTCTCAAAAAGTTCTTGTGTGAAGCGGTTTGAACCCATTTAACTGGACCTTTTGGTTTCTAAACCTGGTTACACCAAGATTCAAAGGTAGAGCTTACTGGAATGTATGCAGTCATTGTCTAATTGTTCTAGGATTTGGTGGATGGGTCCATTTTTGAACAATGAGTGGCTTCACTGCAGCCTTTTTAAAGCCAATTGAATTTCATCTCTTTCTCTTCTCCCTTTAACTCTATCTGTTCATTTTAAACCCTCTCTTTGGCTGTGCTAATTTGTATAGGAGGAACAAATTCAGAAATGTTTGATGATCTGCAGCTTGGGTTTGTTGCCATCAACTACAAAAGAAGAGAGCAGCAGGATGACAGACTACTTTGATAAGTGGTAAGGTCAAGCACAGAGTGACACTGTTGTCACACATTGTGTAAATTAAGTTAGGGTTTATAAAATAACCACAGCATTAACAATATAATAAGAGATAGGAACATGGAGGGGAATCTATATTAATTTATCACATTATCCTGCCTTTTACTATCACTGAAGTGACAGTGACAGCTGCACACAATGGCTGAGCACATGAGGACGCAGGTAAGCTGAAGATGCTAAAGAAGGCTGAGCAGCGATACACACTGGTGAAGTCTAAAGATGTGTCCCATTTGTAATCAGAACTCGTTTTCCAAGTCGCTCTCTGAATTCTGAAATCGAAAGTGACAAATGGAATGCCCCTCCGTTGTCAGACTTCCAATTTGTCAACTTGTTTGAACTCAGAGGACCCCGGCTTCACGAACCAAGATGGCTGCCCAGAGCATCGACTGTAAGTAGAAGCTGTGGTTTTTTATGTTTTTTAATCACTTTTGTCTTTTTGTGTCCAAGTTAATTAAGTCATATGCATAATACTGTCCCACTGTTTCCAAAAGGCATGTAGCTATGATCGTGCTATGCGTGAAATACTACAATGTATTGTTTATCAACTGGTGCTACTGAACTTGACTAAAAACTGGTCAATGATGCTATGAAGCTACAACACTCGCTAACGTTACAAAGCGAGCAGAAAGGTGAGCAGGAAAAATGTTTTTACGTTGTGTACAATTTATGTCTGTTTTTTTGTAACACACATACTGTTAATAAATGTGTGAGATGTCTGAGCTAGATCATGGCTATAGTGCAACAATGTGTGTGTTTCAGTGTATTTGGATATGGGATCCCCAGAGGACCCTCTGATTCTCTGGTTCCTTGTATCAGAATGCTGCTGATTCGACCGCATTTTATTTAGATGAGGGCCTTTCAGTGGTTGTGAGGCTAAATGAAGGTGGAGACACAGGTTAGATGATAATACTAATCATCATTGCATCAAAATCATCAAGCTTGTTGTAAAATGTACTCATTTTCAATGCAACGGCTCCTGATTAATTACATTAAATACTTTAACTTATCATTCAAAGTTAAAATTTAAATTCTGACTTCTGCCTTTTAAACTGATTCCTCTACATGACTATTCTAAGAGAAGCAACTAAAACATTTTCATCTGTTTTCCTCCTGGTATGTCAAAACATCGTCACACTGTTCCCTCTCTTATAAGTATGACCTATAATTCAGTTTCAATTTGTTGCCCTGATAACATTACAAAATGTTCTTGAGATGAGACCTTGACTTTGTCTTCAACTAAATTGTCACAAGACATTAAATTTAACCACCAGATGACACCACATAAAAGAATCTGCATGAAAGTTCACAAATGCTAGGTGAATGCAAAAATTAAGCTTCTGATTCACTTATGATGGAGAGGTATAGATTTTTATTCCTGTTTCTTGGTTCCTTTCCAATAGGTCTATGAGATGGTGATTTATCTGTCACTTTCAGTATTATAATTCATGAGGGTATGTCAAGAAGACAAACCTGCCAAAAAATCTGTTACAATCCTGTTGGATATTTTTTCTGCTGGAAGAATTTGGATGTCGGTGCACACTGCGTACCAAACTGTTCTGGCCTTACCTTCTGGAAATATTAATGCCAATTGATTGCAAAGACTGACAAAAAGGGCTGCAGAAATTAAACTAAATTTATTTCATGAATACAAGACTAGAGTCCCATAGCCAATTTTATGTTTAGAGTCAATCTACATGTTTACTTTGTCAGGGACTTGTCAGGGACAAGGTCTATTGGGTAAAAGGTGCATGATGTAGATGTAAAGGCATCTGTTACATTTTTTTTACATGACATCTCAGATAGTGGTTGTTATTAATCATGCCATTTGCTGAAGCTAAAAATAATTTCCCACATTTTGGAAAAGTCTTTTTTTTAAATGGGGCAAATTCAGAATTGCACAGTGTTATAGAAGCAGTGTGTCGTCTGCCGCCTTGGGAAAGCCAGCCACATCCCCTGCACACACTGAGGAGAGAGCAGAGGAGGGAGGGGAAAGGAAGACGCAAGAACAACAAAAGCAAAAGTCCAAATACCAAACCCTCACAACTTTATAACTTTGTTTCTGTGACAAAGCAATTTTCCCCATCACAGCGCTGATCAATGGTTATCTTCACTGAATACTGGGATGCATGTGGGCAATAGAGCCATCTTGACCTCACTTTCTCACATGAACTTCACTGGGTTTTTTTTGTTCATTTGTTTATGAAAAATAATGTGAGATCTGCATATTTATCTGTGGAAAAACACTTTGGGGTCACATAGTATAGTTTGACATCTTTACTGCTTCTGCAAGCTCATCTTAAACAACAGAACTAAACAGAGAAGAACTTTTAGGGTTGCGAATCATACATGAAGGTTGGTCTTAACATAGCAAGAGGCCCAGTTACAAGAGGAATATAAAGCATTGTAACTACCTATCCTTCAGTAATTAAGTGTGTTTGTTAGCTCATGCAATACATGCAAACCAGCTAAGAGAGGTGGTGGTGGTGGTGCTATTTGCCTCATGCATTTGTTATTTATTGTAGTTCAGAATTAGTTTGCTGCCAAATGCGAGTCATGCAACTTCTCTCCTCATACTTTGGTAGTTCACCGTTGTGGGTGTGGCTATCCCCTCCACATTCAACAAACAAGTGATTGACAGAAATTCAGGAGAAAATAACTGCTTTAAAAAAAAAAAACAAAGAACAAAAAAACAACAACACCCAACTTTAACCTGGCTACATTATTGCTTTATTAGGGGAACTGAAATTAAATTTAGGTGTGCTTGAGCACTCCTCAAAAAAGTCTAAAATCTTCTATGCCTGGTGCACATGAGAAGGTTAAACAGATTTTAATATTTTAATCTTAAGAACATACACACTTGAGTGGGACCACACACTTGGCATCTATAGTAATTTATTTCAGAGTAGCGAGTCTCTGGGCGCTCTAATCAAATGTAGTATGTTGTTACCAACATGTCTGTGGATGAATTCAAGGCTGAGTCAACAAAATCAGCATGACAAATTTTGTAGCACAAGCTGGAGATATTGTAAATGTAAAGTTTTATTCAGTCTCAAACAAAACCAGTGCATGCATTAATACAAGCCAACTTTAACATGTAAGCATCCGCTTGGCGATGCCCAATGGTCAGTTTGTTCTCTAACTGGATGCTGCAGGTTTCTGCTCAATATTCCATTACGATTCCTGTCACTCTACAAGGTTCAATATTGTAAAAGTGAACATTAAGATTATGTTTGTCGAATCCCCAAAATCTGCTCCAGAGGCATTTTTGTACATGTAAACGCATTAATAATAAACAACAATAATGCAAGTTTAGAAAGAGCAGACCTGGACTCAGGTCATTAAGAAATTGTTCTTGCTTTTACAGGGGATGAGAGGAGCTAATGTTATTGACCACCGCTGAAAACTCATCAGACTCAACCTGCTCATTTTTGTCATGCACCAGGTTTTAAAATAATCATGTTGCTCCAAGCTTTTCCATACTGCACCTACCTAGTATGCATATAGTATGAAAAAATGTAAATAAAGTCTTTGATTCCTTTGATCCAAGTATCCATACAAGGGTTTGTTTTCTGCATATTCTGCAAATTCTGCAATTGTGTCACCCCACACCCCACACAGTTAACTTCTGACAAATCAATGGCACTTGTGTTTTACTGTTGAGCCTTTCAAGTGGGTTTTTTGTGTTAAAGTGGAAGTGCAATTTCAAAAAACTTCTGGTGGAATTCCTTCAACATGCCTCCGTTTGACTTCCATCCATGGACACTCTCTACTCACAGCGCTGCAGGAAAAAAGCTGTGAAAATCATGAGAGACACTTCCCACCCTGCTCACCCTCTACTCAGACACAAACAATCAACATACAATCTAAGACACAACCGAGCAGACAGCATAATCACACACAGAACACGGTTTTACAACAGCTTCTTCCCAGCCACAGTCAGACTCATGGCAAATATCAAATAAACACAATTGGTACACTAAATTGACATCACATCATTGACACCTCATCACCCTGCACTTTAAACATATGGTGGCATACTGACTGACAACTCCTGACAGCCTTATCTTATTTATTCTATCTTATATTTATTGTATTATCTTAATTCATTATTCTATCTGTGTGCTTGTCCCTCGATGTTATTTATATAGGCAAACTGTTGAATTATTTTTACCTTGTTGATCCACTTGTTTTTAACAAATATTGTCTTTTAAACTTTTTTTAACTCCTTTCTTAAGGTCTGACTCTGGGGGGGAACTCTGTACAAGAATTCCTATTGTACTCAGCTTGCTGTGCACAAAATGACAAATAAAAATGTCAATTTCAATGATTCTGCTCATCACGCACAGCTGTCAGATACACACTAGAGAGCTTAAAAATGTTTAAATATGTAAAAACCAAGTAATTAAAACACATCATTTTGACATAACATTCTTTGACTTGAAAACTGGAATTACTATCTCTCATGTATTTGTTTGTGTTGAATTGCATTGACCCCAACCCAGCAGTAGAAACATGGTGTTGGAGCTCAACCACCATCCTGTGGCCCACTTATGCTACGACAGCGTGTTATGTTGGGTCCCTCGGATGCAGCGAAAGCACCCTGGGTTACTGACAGGTGTATCCAATGTAAAGTTTTTTTAGAAACATCTCACAACATGTAACAGTCTAATCCATCACCACTTCAACATTCAATTAAAGCACAAAGCCGCGTGCAGCCATGTTACATGTACAATTTGAAAATTGGGTCTTATCAGTCTCTGATGAAGTGTGTTTTCAAGTACAAGTTTATAGATGCTTTAGTTTCACTGTAGAAGTTGTATAAGAGAAGAAGAGCAGCTTGCCGTGCATTCACGAATTTTTGCGCAACTCAGCTGCTGAACTAAATAACTCTGTGCGTGAAAACTAGAAAGGTAAAGCCCAGGTTAGACAGGAATAACTGGTCTAATCTCTTGACTGCTTGACGTTCGAAGAACTACGAATTTTCAAGTGTCCTTAGCTGTTTGTCCTGTTTATCCGCATTTCTAGTACTTGAATTATAGTGAGTGTTGCTTTTTTCTATGATTGAGACAATCAACTAAGAGAATTTTATTCTGCACATACAGATATTTTGACATGTTGATGTGATGTCTAAGACAAGGCACATTTCAGCAACAAGGCAACTCAAAGTGCTTCACATGAGAAAGAAAACAAAACAATATGAAAGCGAGTCATTAACCCTGGAATGCTCAGTTTTACTGCCACAGTTGAAGGAGGCTGCTCCTGCAGGACTTTACATACATGAAGGATTTCACTACAATTTCAGTGTCTGGACTCTTTGGACCAAAGAAAATACTGCAGTATGCTCAGTCAAGAAATAAACTATGTTGTGTGAATAGCAGTTTTTTGTTGTTTTTTAAATCTCTGCCCATTATGTGATTACAATCACATAACACACAGTAATAACATACATATGAATGAAAATAGAGACACGATTGTCATATAAATATAATTAATAGGTTAACGTTTAAGGAAATGTGTGCAATTCTGTTTTCTTGTAGTAGTTACTGTAGATGAAAAGATACCTGATCAAGTCTATATGATAAATATAAAGGTAAAAAAGAAGTAATTTAACAGATTTTAATGCAGCAACTGGAAGATGATGAGCTTAGCTTAGGTTCTCTGTTTCTTCAGAGGGTTCAGGGTTGGAAAGATGTGAACTTGTACCAGACAGGGAGGGTCTAATATGGAGCAGCTCTTGATATGCATCATTGAAAGGGTATCATCCTGTGTTTCAGTGTTTTAAGAGCCTAATCTCTTTAAGTCATGACAGAAACATTAAAATTATTATTAGTTTGTATTCATACTAAAAGGTTTTGAATTGATAATTTCACATTAGGGCAAAATTAATCTGATTTGTAAAGAAATTAAAGAACAAAGTCACAACAGAAAGGAACTGAGGATGTTATCAGCAGCTTAGTGCACCCAGTGACTAAACATCAGGAGACTCCTGGGGCCCGTGCTATGTTGTTGTGGATTTCAGCTCAGCTTTTAATACCCTGCAGCCTCACGTTCTCCTAGAAACTCTAGCAGATTCATGTCAACCCCTTCACCATCAAATGGCATCATTCATTCTTCGCCAACTACACCCAGCAGGTCAGGGGTTCAGACGGGGACCTGTTCACTCTGACCCGCTATGGAGGACCACAAAGGTCACGGAAATTGTAATGAAGTATTACTTTAATTAAAAACTAATGTATAGTTAAAAACTGGAAGTGACAAACTAGTGTACAAATCCAGTTTTCAAAATTCAAATAAAATTTTGGATTTAAAAACTAATTGAAAAATAGAGCTTTCAGTGAGGCATTTAAAAGGGCAATTTCTTCTCTAATTTTCATGTCCTAGTTGCGTTTCCACATTCTGTTAGCTTGTCAATGGGCAAAGTCATTTAGCCTCTCCGTTTAGACGTTCCATGGCTCTTTGGGCCTTGAGCTTGTAAAACAAGGAAAAACAATGCAAATTAGCCCAGGGGTGTGACAAGCTCTCTGATTGGTTCACCTGGTGATAACCAATCAGGAAGCTTGTCACATCTTACATTCCTTCTATTCCACCAGTGTTAAAGTGGACATGAACTATGGAGTAATGTGAATGTAGTCGGTTTGATTTTTACCCAAGGTGAGATATGGCACCGAATTCAAACTTTATATTTTTATAATATTGCTGGAAAACCAGAAAGTAATTCACTCTTTCACCAACAGGGTGCAGCCACCTTCACACAAGCTAAGTGGTGACGTCATCGCAGTGGTTCTGCTTGCGGAGGACTTAGTGTCAATGGGGGGGGACATACGCTGCAAAGCCGGTTCCCAGCTGTTTGGACCAAAGAATTTGAGTTTTGGATCACTCATATAGACTTGTAAACACAAGAGAGTAACCATTATGAATGTAGTGAGAAGTAAACATGTAAAAAGTTTTTCTTTCCAAGATGAGACTGACTTTGTCATCTATAGTTTATAAGGCAGTTTTCTCTAGGAGGAAGCTCTTTGTTTCCGATATAATGTTAACTTTACTACATTACTCTGTTGCTTTAGAAGGAGCAGGATCTTGGTCGTGTCAAAAATGAAAAGACTGTTTTGTTTACTGACAAATGGATGGACGCAAGTTTACCAACCTAAACCGACGGCTCGATTAGGCTAACGTTAGCTACATTAGCTGATGATGATCATGGTGACATTAATGTAAAGCTGGCTAATGTTAGTAATTTAAATCAATATTGTGAACCCACACTGACACCTTGGTGGAGACAGTAGGTGTGTTTAACTTGTCTCCATCAAGGTGTCGGTTCACAACATTGATTTGATAGATTAACATTAATGGTTATAATATAATGTTACTATAATGTCAGCAGCTAATGTAGCGTTAGCCTAACCAAGCCGTCGTTTTGGGTTGGTAAACATGCGTCCATCCATTTGTCAGTGAACAAATCAGTCTTTTTTATTCCTAACGTGAGGACACCACCAAGATCTTGCTGCATCTAAAGTAGCGTAGTAATGCAGTAACGTTAACGTTATTTTGGAAACGAAGAGCTCCCTCCTCATTAAGAAATGATAAAGTTAGTCTCGCCTTGGAAAAAAATCACTTCATACCAAGTTTACCTCTCACTACCTTTGTAATGGTTCCTCTCTTGTGTTTTCATGCTTGTATGAGTAATCCCAAACTCCAATTCGTCCATCAAAACAGCTGGAAAAGTTCATCCACACCGGCAATGTAATGTTTGTCCTCCCCACAACCAGCAACGGAACCACTCCGATGACGTCACCGCTTAGCTTGTGTGAAGATGGCTGCGCCCTGTTGGCGAAAGACTGAATTACTTTCTGGTTTTCCAGCAATATTATAAAAATATAAAGTTTGAATTTGGTGCCATATCTTCCCTAAGGTAAAAATCAAACAAACTACATTCATATTACTACATAGTTCATGTCCACTTTAATCTCATCAAACTGTCAAATAAGGCAGGTCGTAGCTTGAGATAGATAAGAATAGAACGTGCCTGCCTTGTGAAGCCTTTAGTGTGAATTTTGCATGTTCCACCTGCACCTGCATTGGTTTTCTCCTGATGTGTCAATTCTGTGACTAATTAGTGAGCTCTCCAGGTGTAACTCACCCTCACCCAAAAGCCCCATTTACACTCCTTCTTCAAGGCAGGTTTCATGCGTCTTTTTATCAGCCTTGTTGTCTGTATTAAAGTTACAGAGGAGGTTTTGGGGGGTCAGTTTCAATCCACCTCCAGAAGTAATAAAAAAGCGAAGAGAGCCGAACCAGCATTTGTGTATATGGGTAAGCCGGCAGGCCGGATCAGAGGTTCTTTTCATTTGTGCATTGCACCGCGGGCATTTATCTTAACAGAGGAGAGATTACTGTTGAGGAAAAAGTTTAACAGAATTATAACAGAATGTATATTTATGACTTTTTTACTTTATTATTGTTCGAGTTTTCCGACAGTTTCTACACCATGTAAACACTTCTTTTTATTTATGTGGTGCACATAGAAAGCTTAGGTCAGGTCTCCTTAACAGCCACAATGGCGCCTTGCTGTATGAAACGACAGACTGGAGCAGCTTAAAGCTGGCACTGCTTGTTTCAGTATAAATTAACAAAGTCTGATGATTGGCGAGCCTTCAATGCAGTGCTGATGAGGAGGCTAATGTAAGCTGCAGCCCCCCAACACCTACAAAGGATAAGTGGGTACAGCTAAGGGAGGCGGTAATTGTTGCAGCAGCAATTTATGAAACTTCAAATATCTTTAAGTTTCAAGCACCCAGTTCCCACCAGTCTCTTTACCCTTGAAAGTGTTGCTCACCTTGCTGGCACTGGTGCCATCATTTTTATTCATATAAGAAAGGATAGCTGCAACTTATGACCAGCTGAAAGTTACTTTAAAGTGCATTAGTATTATCAGGATGATAGCGCTAATATATCTGTGTGGCTCTGCAGGTAGTGTCAGTCTTTGAATGACTGCAGAACCTGGAGCTTTGGTTGGCCATATGGTTAGACCGTTGCTTTGTGTGAGTGCGTGAATGAGAAGCAAATTGTAAAGCACTTTAGATAAAAGCACTTTGAGGGTGATTGATAAGCTCATGGTCTAAGGTAGAAGCCTTCAATTTTAAAACATGTTATCAATCACCCCTCGCATATTAAATGCAGCCCATTTATTTGAAAGTAGTCATTACAGAGGAAGAATGTTCCATTGTTTATTGTGTTATTGTTATATTCTGTAATATGTAAATAGATTGTCATTACTGAGGCAATAATATGTATGCAGGAGTTCATGTTGTTGGTGACAATTTTAAATAATGTTGGGTAGTTTATTGTACTGGATGATAAAGCATCTTTAGCATTATTTTCTATGCTAATGGTTGTTTTAGAATCCTCAGTTTGCAGAGAATATTAGTTACAGCTAACAAATAAAGGTGGAGCATTTGTCTAAAATAGCATAAAAGTCAGAACACAAGTTCGTCTGATTTGTATTGAGTGCAATACCTGAGTAACTGTGCTTAGTTCTGTCATCACTGTGTTGTAATTGTGTGCACATCAAGGCTTGCATGTGCAGTTGAAGTAAACACAGGGGAGAGATGGGCCTTGGAAAGAAAATGAAGCAATGCAGACTTGCATACACACAAACACACACACTCAAAAAACACTCTTACACCCTTCCCCAAGTCCTTGACATTCCTCCAGTGCACCCGGTGAAATGTCTACATTGAGAGCTGTGCTTGCCTTCTCAATTACTAGTGGAGCCTTGACGGGGAAGAACCCGACTTGTCACTTCAGATACTCTGCTTGCAGGAAACTTGTCCAAACTACCTGGCTGGGAAAGGTTCAGTGTCAGTGTGGAGTGAAGGCAAGCGTGGGTGTGATCAGGAGTGTCAAAGGGAGCTTCGGGACACGACAATTTACTGCTGGATGTGTTGTGATCTGGACTCAAGGAAACATCTGGGAACTTGTACCAGTTGGAGCTCACTTGTCACATTCTCCTCTTTCCTCTGACATCTGAGCCAGACATTTACTGGATGTTTTAGTAGTTTTACTTGAGATCATTTTACTGTTGATGCTTTACTATTGAGTATATAGAGAACTAAACTAAAAAGAAAAGAGTTCTTGATAAGTTACTATTATTCAATAACAGATGCATGCAAAATTAGAACTGAAAGTAGAAAAGTTTGAAAAAGTGTTTTTAGGAATGAGGTAAAACAATTAACATTTTCGGGCAAAACAGTTCTTGGAATTTTTTGAGTTGAACTGTGGACTGGGAAGTTCTTAGAAAAACTAAACACTTTCAATGACTTCTTTCTGTTGGCATTCACACTGCCAATATGAACCCTCTAAAGCGATGCAAACTGGCAAGCAGTTGGTATACTAACATAAATTTCGTGCAACTTACAACGTAACTTTTGCAGCTTACAGCAACACCAATAAAATGAAGGCTACTGCATTACTACTTCACGCTTTTGTCTAGTATGTGGTGATACTGTACCATGAATCTTGTGCTGATTGCTATTAAATCTCAGGGAAGATAAAACAACAACAACAACAAAGATCTTATTACGAGCTCTTGTTCGTGTTTTGTGTTGTCTTTTTTACACAGCTATCAGACTTTTTCAGAATGAGATTGATTCTGATGGACCACAGATTTCGGTGTAAAACCCTCACTGGCCAATGAGTTTGATCAATCAAAGTAAACTTATGTCAGTATAGTTCCTCATGTGCTGTGAAAGTACCTTCTCCAGGGTTGGAGCTAAAAAGGCACCACCAAGCGAAGTTCTGAGAACTACAGTAGTTCACAGTTCCTGCGTTACGGATGCAATAAAATGAGAGATTTGTAGAACTAAGGTCCTACAACTATTAATCACTCCCTATGGCCTAAATGTTGATTTAGCCTATGGCCTACTGATGAAAGCAATTGTAGCATTTGCAGTATTGCTGAGCACTATGATCTGGGTGTCTGTGGCACCGTTTCTTCACTAAATCAGCAGCAGTGCAGTAATAATGATATCTTTTAGGTCAGTCAGCAGGGGTTGGTCTGCCCAGAGGGTAGGTGGTGCAAACACTACAGACTCGCCCTTAGTTGTGTCTGATCCTCGTAGGTACTTTTCCTTTCCTGCGAGTTACAATGGCAGAGCAAACCACGAAGAAAATACAGCATCCAGGAGACGACAGTTTAAGTACAAGTGCAGGTCCAAAGAAAAAGAAAACCCTTCGTTCTGAAGAAGCGAAACAGACAATCTACCAACGTCATACAGTCAGCACTGTTTGGTTTCCACATGAACTCTGGGAGATGAGGTCCAAAAGTGCACCTGCAACTACAGCTTATCGCCAAAGGTGCTGTTAGAAACAATGTAGCTTTAATCTTTAAGATCACCACTTAGAGAAAAGAAGTTGTCCATAATCTTGATAATTTGCACAAACAAATGCATCAACAAAAAAATAAACAAATATGGCAAAAAGTTGCAATAATTCAAAGAGCAGAAGATGGAAGGGCTGGGGACGGGGAGCAGATGCACAACACGTGCCACTGAAAATCAGATCAAAGCACCTGTAACCATCAGTGTAACACTAAATACGTTTCATCTTTGAAGACTCAACCGACAAACTGTTAGTCAGTCTGTTCCACACTTACGAAATGACAAGTCAGCCTAAAAATAACAGAAAAGTGTGAAATGGTTTCAGGCTTGCAAATTGCTCTAGACTGTGAAACTGTACGAAGGCTCCGGTGACCTGTTTGTTGCAGAGCAGAGCAGTTTAAAGTGAGTATCTGAACCTGTTCCGCCTGGAGTCTCTTCACATCACCCCAAGACTAACTCAGGACTGTCTTCTTCTTTTATTCCACATCTTTGAGCTTCAGAACAGGGTTTGACTGTGAAATATTGAGGGTTTTCCCCGCTTTTCAGGCTGCACCTTCACCCCTAATCCATCATAGTGTTTAATGTGTTGCAATAACACAAACCAAATGTTCCTGTTGTGTGCAGCAGAGGAGGTGGGTGTGTGAGGTAGAGACCATTTGGTCTAAGCAGAGACATATATTCTGTTGATACAACAAGAAAGATAGCTCATTATCTCAGAGCACATACAAGCATGTGGTCCTGATGTAAAATGAGTTTTTTGTTTATACAGTAATGAGCTAGTAATTAAAAAATCCATTTTTTTCAACTGACACATTGTCTATCCAGAAGTTTATTTAAATTTGAATGCAACACCTGCCACAAAGCCATGGAAACAAAATGAAGTCCTTGAAAAGCACCACACAGCTACAGGACTGCATAAGGCTTCAGCGTAAAACTTTATTGGTTTTCACAAAGCTTCGCTTATGAATACATCCTTTATTTGCAAGAGAAAGATTGTGTTTTACTTTCTTTTAAATATTAAAAAATCTTGCAACCTTTAAAAAGAAACAAAACCAGGCTGATTGAATTTTTTTCAGGGTTATATCTCTTTACAGTCAGGGGACATGGAGGTGACCTTTAGAAACACTTAAAGCACTTAAAGATCGTGTCTAATAATAAATGATATGTTTCAGAGAATTGTATTAAAATATGGTAATGAAATTTTCGGACAAGTTCAGACTGTTTTAATGTCAAACATCCATCACGCAGAATGTGGATGTCATCTTTGTTTAAAAGTTTACAGCCATGCTGGTAGCTCTGTGAGGCTGAGATAAATGCTAGCATTAGCATGCTAACATGCTCACATTGACTTTGGTAACATGGAGATGTTTAGCTGGTAGAGTACATTGTAACAGTTTGGACAGTTTCCAACTTTTGACCTGATGATAGGGCTGGATGGAAAATTATGCTCCAAATTTAACCAGCCATCCAATAGATGTCAAAAGATTTCAAATAAAACCACAAACATGCATTTGTTTCATAAGGTAATCTCAAAGATTTGGATTCACCCCCTCAGTGCCCTAATGTTAAAAAAAGCGCAGCAAAAGTGCCCTATTGGATGCCCCTATGGTAGATAGAACATGATGAAGCATCCTATGTGGTGCCTTCCAATGGACAAAATGTGGTAAAGTGCCCTTTTATTGTGTCTTTTCATTGGACAAAAAATGGGATATTGCCCTCTAAGGTTCCCTTTCTGTGCAGAAAAAAGTGGTAAAATGCCCTCTAGGATGCCCTTCTGGTGGACAAAACGCAGTTACGTGCCCGACGACTTTTTTCATGCTGGTGCCCCACCGCGTACAACAAGTGCCCTTTTTACTATTTTCACCCCTGTGCCTCAAACATCCTGAGTCCACCAATGGATCGCAGTACTAGGCAATGCTGCAAATACAAGTTCCTT
>JAQLOL010000025.1:4830858-4843130 GCA_029783665.1 Naso thynnoides | reverse complement strand
CAGAGCATGAAAAAATGTATCACTTAGGTCAGCGCAAGGAGGCGGGGCTTTACTGAGAAGACAGTGTGGGTATAGTGATTATTTGTTGGCATATTTTAGTTTTTATGCATGTTCACAGTTCATTTAATAAGCAGCCCCACCACTTGGGGGGGTGTTGCAGGGCTTGGTCACTTTCGTCACCACCAAACATGTCACAAACCTCCTGATCAACCAATAGGAAAATTTGTTTGCATTAGCCAGGTTTGAACCAGCAGAGGGCAGTAGCTATGTACATTTATAACAGATTATGTAAACTTCAGTTAATTTGTGCTAAAATGTCAAGAGTTAAACCTGAGTCAGTCACAAACACTACACTAAAAATACAGCAGAAGAAGAAGTTAAAGGGTTTAGTTATGCTCTAACTGAACAATACTTAAACAATTTCCCCATTAATGGCAATATCCAGATAAATGTTAATGATCACGCCATCTTTAAGCATGCTTTGTGTCTTTGTGTTGCTGCATCTATGTGCTAAGCCTGTGTGTTGCTAGGCAACTATTTGGCTATGTGTTTCTGAAGAACGACATTGCTCGGTGGCAAAATGATTATTTGCTTTCAATAAAGTATTACATTTTTTGTTGCTGTGTGTTTATGTTATGAAACCTTGACAAGTGTGTGTAGTAATCTTTTCATAAAAGCAAAATCCTTACAAGTCCTGCCAACCTTACTCGAATGTTAGCGTGAAGAAGAATTTTGAGACGGACACACTTTTTAATTAACACATTATCTCATAGATATCTAAAAAACTGTTTGGGGAATAATGTGTGCAGTTTATGTAACTTATGTGGCCAATGCTCACAAAGGACAATGACATGGAGTAACACTGGTAGGGTCCTTTAAGGATGGAAATGTTTTTGTTTTCTGGTGACTGCTGAAGTTCAGGTCGTGACACAGCTCCCAAAATGGATCCAATGCATTTTTAAACAAACATAAAACTTGATTACAAATCGCAGCTTCGCCTTTCTGTGTGGTAAATGATTTAAAAAGGACACAGAATTTTACAGCAGGAGCAATTTATGAGCAACTTTGAACGGTGGAGAGGCATCTGAGAATTTCTTCATCAAGCTGACAAATGGTAGTTATTCACCGTGTTTGCATGCTCACTGCTGGGAGAAACTCATAACTCTTTTTTTCATTTTTGCTTAGAGATCACATGATTCCTACATTAGCTGAGAAATTTGTCTCTGGAGCTTACAAAATCATTTCACAGTGCCTGGAGGAATGTAAACTGTGTGTTTTCCTCAAGCAAAAAATCAAACTTGTTTATATTTGAGGTCAAACACATTTTAGATACAACTTAAGGTTTGTGTGCTAACTGACCTCTGAGATCTGAGGCTGGACCAAAAACACGTTTTACCTTGCCAGCAAGCTGGAGCCGCCCACTTGGCAGGAAGTGAGGTCAAGGCTGAGGTCACTTCCTGCCCCTCTGCTTGTGTGGCCTCACAGGCTTCTAAGAAGTGCATCTAACAATAGCTGAGACCACGTGAGAGATCTATTTTCCTCCACACACATAAATACATTTGTTCCTCTTTGGGAGGCGCTATCAAGGCTGGGCTGAAGGCCGGCGGAGGTGTTTTGTTAAATTTAGATTGTTTGCTCCTGTGCTGTGGAGGCCCTGATTGCATTTCAACACAATCAATACTGGCATATTGGATCTGAGAGAGATGGCAATAAGAGCCAATAAAGCTTTGAGGGGGCGCTCAGGCGTATTGTCTGTCAGGCAGGCGGGAAAAACAGCAGAGGCCATGTTAGAAAAGACAATAAGAAGGCAGGCTGGATAAAACAGTGATGTGCAAACACAGTGAAACACCAGACAAACGAACACAGATCCAGTCACACAAGTTCTGAGACTAAAGAGTCAAACAACTACATGTGTGCACACAAATATACACACCACACGCAGGCGCTATCTTGGTTCTATCTTTCTCCCTCATTTCCTCTCTCCTCAAGACACTCGCACTCACTTACCCATCTAATGACGCACACAGGTTCCCCACCCACATGCAGAATTCTTCTCTCCAAATAAAACCCAGAGAGCCTCAGGATGTGTTATTTTGCTGAAGCACTGATGACAAGGTCGTTTAGAAAGTGCAGTCATAACTGGAATCGCAGAAATCTGGAGGGATTTTAGATTAAAGACCAGGTTCCTTCTAAAGCTTTTTACTGTCAACTGTAAAGAGTCCATAATTCACCTTTGGGCTGCATGTCTGTTTTTCTCCCTGACCCTCTGACCCTTCTGCTCATATTCGTAACATCCCATCTTGCACAACATCAACAACAACTGTAACCCACTCATCGAGCCAGTCTGAACGACCTGAATCAAATCATGAGGAGAATATTTCTCAGAGCGAGGGAAATTGCATTTGCTGCAACGCCATACACATACACCACATACTGGAAACTGAGTTAACTGCAATAACAAAGCCTTCAGACACAGGAAATAGTCAGCACAGAATACGAAGCACTACAAGGAAGGCAAATGTTAAACATACTGCTGAGCGAGAGACAGAGAGGGAGGGAGGAAGGAACCGAGCAGTTTCCTGTTGCTGAAAACTTTGTCAGCAGTTGCAGCCGTTTGAAGCCTAACGACTGGAACCTGCTGAGCTGCGGCTCTGTCACACACCTAAAGTGCTGCTCTGACATCTTTGTCTCAGCAAACGATGGCTTGGCATTTTGCTGCCTGGCTGCCTCCAAACAATGCAAGTGGCATCCACTTAGTATGCCACTAACTATGGATGGAGGCAGGAACAAGGGGCAGTCACACGAGTCTGCATTTGTAGTGTCGGCTCAGAAAGTAGCTGATGCATATTTCATGCCCATTTGGGGAAAGATTCCACGATTTACCAGCAATCACGCTGAATACCTTCATCAGGAGCACTCGGTGTGCAGCGACAGGCCTGCTCCAAAGGGTCGGGATTATTAATTCAGTATTTTCCCATACATAGTCGCCACTTGCCTGTTTCGATTTCTCCGACCATCAGAAACACATTTCCCATTCCTCTCACTCTGGCCTGCATCTAATTTACAATCATGTTTTGATTTGAGCTGCGCAGCCACACCCTGGGCAGCGGGAATATGATGGAAATATAATGTAAAAACCAGATGACCATGAATTCAGTCTTCAATGTCATTCTCCCCTTCAATAACTGCGATTCAATTCCACCTCTCAAGTGGAGGAGCCAGGGAATAAATCCCGGCTCCCCCACCATCCGAGGACTAATCTCCCCTCGGAAAGCCACTCTGGCGCGCCGCGTTCCTGCTGACCTCTCCTGCAGCTCCGTCTTATATCTGAGAGGAGTGATGGGGGGGAAGCCTGCTCCTGCGTGTCACTCACCTGCCGCCACTGCTACAGCTCATATTAACAAGGGGACTTGGGGCTCTGGGGGTTTTGCATATAAATGACGTGTCTAGCTCCTGAGATGATATCAAACGGTGTGTGTCTGGCTTCTGTGCGTGTGTATGTGTGCGCGTGCAGGCTACATGTCTGCTCAGCGGCTTTGATGTCAAGGGCGACATCTTTATACCCGCCGTATTCCACAACCTTCTTGCCAAGAAGTGTTGAGCACGTTTTCAATTTTACATTTGTCTCTTGGCATTTTTTTTTTTTTTAACATTACAAAATCACATTTTGGGAAATAAGATTCGTGCCCCACATCCCCAAATCTGTTGTGCTTGTGTTTAGGATGAAATGGCTTCTTTCCACACCATCTAACACAGCAACAGCTAGACGCTTTCTCAGCTCCCTGTGGGGTCATGATCTCAATATCAAACAGATGCTCCGCTTTGTTTTTTTTTTTTCGGCAGATCTTTCAGGGGTGATGGAATGGTAGCAGAGTGACCATGAAGCCGAATATGCTCCAAAATACTGCAACAACTCACTGGTGTGCTGACACTGATATTTAGTGCAGGGGAGGTTTATTACCTATACAGCTTTCCACCGATTTACTCCTCCTTTCATCACTGTTTCTGCAAAGAAAGGTGTTATTTTTGTACGTTTGGTGGCGGGTTAGTAGCCTGCGGGGCCATTACAGTGGCAGTTGCAGAAAGCTATGATCTAACACTGTGGCAAGAAATTATTGCAAACATTATTCACAGTGCAGCAGTCATAGTGGAGTGAACATCATGAGGGCATATTTCCCAAGAAGAGAGCGGGAAGGGGAAGCAAAAAGACACTGTTAATGTTGTCCCCTGTTTGAAAAATGCTGATGCAGAACACATTTCTGCCTCTTCTGGTACATTAATTTTTGCTAAAGAAAGGTTTTCTCTTATCATGCAAAATTAGATAATGACGCTTCCTGAATAAGAAGTTAATAAAAGGCATTGTCCTTTTACAGTTGCTCTGGTTTGCTATGACTAACAGGATCAAACAAATATCACTCAATTTCTTGTGTCACAACACACAAAGTCATTCATTGAATAAATCATATCTGCTCCTGTAACATTGTGCAATGTTACATTACTGTCAAATTCCCACGATAAGGTTTGAAATGAAAATTTCTCTCTCCTCATCTGGTCCCCCAAGCATGACAGGAATTTAAAATGTACTTTAAAGTTCTTCTGCAAACAAAATTCTGAGGCAAGCAACAAGGGAGCAAGCACACATAGTGCTGTAATTGTGTAAAAGTGTAATTTCTTAACATATTTCAGCATTCACTTGTCCTTGTCTTGCGGTTGCTTTAAAAACATCACAGTAAAGGTGACTACACAGTGAGAGCGACATTAAACTACAATCAGGAGACAACACAAGTGTCCTGGTCACTCATGTTTACTTTTTGTTTTCCTACATGCTAATACGAGCATAACAACACCACAACCAGAAGAGAGCCTTACAATCTACAACCTGCATGCAACATTAGCTAATGTATGCTGTACAAAATTAACCTTTTTTTGTAAGAGGAGGATTATGTTGCTCAAAGGTACTCTGTGAAATTTAACCCACAAATAATCTAGCCCTAGTTTAGCACTACTAAAATCATAAATATTTTAACTCAACACTTGAGCATGTTATTTTCATTTCACATGTATTTATGGACTCTGGCAGAAGGTCATGATAATGAACTGTAAGACTGATGTAACACGTGGTGCAAAGTGTTCGCCAGAAAAACAGCTGTACTCGGCTATAAACGTGTACAGAACATTAACTCCAACATTTGGGTGACTCACAACACATGCACTTAAACTCAGAACACAATCTTCCCTTAGCTTATAGGCCCAAATAGTCCCAACAACCAAAACTCAATGCCCCAAAGCATGCTGGGGCGTGGGCCCTCACTAAAGGGCCGGCACCATCTTTGCTATGAGAGGAATTTCAGGCTCTGGCAGACAAAAAAAAGAGCAAGAACTAACCCTTGTTATCAAAAATAACAAGGGTTAAATAACAATAAAAATCCACATTGATATTGTGGCTGTCCTCAGGTGCTCACCTAGCCCTGCCAGCACATCTGCCAGCATCAACAATTACAAAAAAGACTTTATATGCCCTCCCCCCATCTCAAAAAAATAAATAAATAGATTTTTAAAAAATTAAAATTTGCCTTCCCCAGTAAACAAAATAAAATCTGAATGCCCTCCCCTCTTTTCCAACCAAACTCCCCAGGGTAAACCTTTAAGAACTAAGTATAGGAACTACATAGCTCATATTCAAGTGATTAACAGTAAGTGTCTATGCTGTACATTTTAGCTGTGAGGTCATTATAGGTAAAAAATATCACTACTTTCTGTACCAGCTCTCACTGTAAGTATCGGCATTTATGCAAACCCTACAGCTCTACCAAAGTCTATTTTCATATTCATAATCTTTGACCTTGTCTTTAATATTTAACAGGTTTCCTGTAGAAGAAGACCAGACACATGAATCATTATTACATACCTGGTACAAGGTAATTACAGCCATGAGTAACACACTAACACACACACACACTTCAGCCTGAAAATCTGCTGATGCAGTGAAATGATCCAGCCGCTGGGAATGCACATACAGACTCCGATTTCTCAAACTTAAAGGGTCCATTTGGGTTTTATGAAGTGGGGTTGTATGAGGTACTTATCCATAGTCATAGCATATCTGCTTCAGTAGATGGCAAACAGCTCACTCCCGGTTTGGGAAGCATCGGTACCAGCGCTGGAAGCTAAACAATGAACAGCTGAATGAAAACATTTTAGTTGCTGAAAAAGAGGTCCACGTGAAACAAATTATTATTAGTTAAAATGTGCACTTTTTAATATTTCACAGCTTTAAAATGAAGCCATTTCCTACAGGAAACTGAGCATTTATATCTCTCTCTGCAAAGCTACCATTATCTCACAAAACATGGGCGTTGCTAGTTTACCACTGCCTCCATCAACTAGGTTTTTTGTCATAGAGTGACTTCTTTGAACTTAAATATCTCTTTAAAACCCCCAAATCAAACATAACAAAAACACACAACTCACTGAGGCAGCAAAAACCATGAACTCCCCTCTTCTCATGCCTAAAATCTGTGATTTTGTCAAAGAAGTCTTTGAAAGAAGTATTAGCGAGAGCACTGACTCATTGAACAGCTTCATTTTCCGAAAAAAAGGGCTGTCTGACAGCTAAAAATATTCTAAATATAGCATAAACTTAAAATGATATTGATTTTTTAGGTGACACCACTTACAGCTGTTCATTACTTCACTGACATCCCTGGTGCCTCTGCTGCTTTTCCAAACTGGGGGCGTGCCGACTGCCATCTAGGTAATAAGCTAGTTATGGATAAAGTAGCTCATACAACCCCAATACAAAACAACCCAACTGTCCCTTTAATGTGCTCCTATAGGAAAAAGGCAACACACACAAAGACATATTTTAGAAGATAACAAAAGAGAAACAAAGACCGAGGTTGACAGTGACAGAGAGAGAGAGAAAGAAAAAACTGATTACAGTGAGTACCCACCCCCACCATCACAGACAATACTTGAAGATAATATTATGGCCACAGGCCAAAGGCGCAAGCACACACGCACATATTTATATCTCAACAAAAGGGAGGCACCCATCCACCTCCCACCTCCCATCCTGGCCCCACCCTCATGTCAGGTCCCGTATCAGGGAGGTTGGAAAAGCCTGACCGGCCCTCACATGTACACAATCCTCTGCTCCTCCATCCATCCAGTCCAGTCAGCCTGACAAACTAATGGAGACTAATCAACTGTCAAGACGAACACGCAGCACACTACATCTCCGAGCTTCCCGTACCATCCCTCCTCCTCCTCCCCTCCAGCCCCCCTCCCCCTGCCACCACCAAACTCCCCTCCCACCATCATTCCAGCTATAGCTGTCATGAACAGAAATCAGACTGGTGGCTAGTATACTGTAGCATCGTGACTCCTCCCTCTATTCGAGCAGACCCATACACACAAACACACAGAGTCTTCAAGAGCACGTTAATTTCCCATTTTGCTCACCTTAAGCATAATGACCTCCATTACATATTTAACCTGTATTTAATCCTGATGTTATGCTTAATCTTAAATGTATCTTCCTGTTAAGCCTCGCATTAAGGAGTGTCTTCCAAGCAGCAGCTGGCTGTTCAGAAAGTCTGAACCAGTGAGCGGATAACATTTTATTTCACTTTGCAAATCAATATGTTTGACAGCTTCCTGTTCCCAGCAGAGGGCCAGAATTCAGTGTGTCTACATGCAGTTGAATAATTTGATTATAATCAGAGCATCATTCACAATTATTGCAGATGCCATTTGAACACCTGAACCAAGTTGTCTTACTGAAGTCTAATTATGGAGATCTCTTTAAACATCTGGGTGTCAATTTTCTTTTGTCTAGCCTTTTTATTTGTTTTGGTTCAGTATGTAATCTGCAAATCGTCATAGAAGAGAACTGGAAGAAAAACGTGTCTGAAAAAATTGGTTGTTCATAGAAGAAGACTTTTTTTCTGTGGGGGCAATTAGCAAAATGGTTTTCCTGTTACGACGAACAGCCTCAAGAAAATTGGTTGTGTCAAGGTGCTTTTTTGGAATTCATTAATATGTCACACTTGATCCTGATATTCAAGGTAAACAACATATTTGTATGCATGTAAACATACTGACTGACTCTCATCAGACAAGCAGAACATGTTATTTACAGTTTGTGTACAGGGATGAGCATGCAGAGCTGCCAATTTACACCAAAGTCAAGGGAGTGGCTTTGTACACAGAGTTCCAGACAGTCCAGAAAATACCTACATTTGCTGCTAACTTTAGAGTTGTTGCAGCAGCAATATGAACACATACTGACATATAATCACCTTTAAAGTTGATGAAATGATCTTGTTTGCTAAAAGTTGCTTGTTGTTGTGCTCAGTGTTCTGTTCACTGTTGTGTTCAGTGGAGACGCACATTTTGCCTTAACAAAGTCCTTAGAGCAGCAGCCTGGGTCCCATTCTGGTCTTTGCTGCATCTCATCTGATCTTTCTCTCTCATCTTTTCTGTCTCTCCTCAGCTGTTGCCCACAAACAAAGTGGAAAATTCTGCCTCGCCAATAAAAAAGTTTCTTATTCAAACATCTATAGAGTGGTTAAGTCACACCCCTTCCAGTGGACCCCATGGGATGTTATTTTAGAAAAAATTTTGTACACCAATCAATGAACAGAGACAAATTATTTTTGATCCCGTTTAAATTGTACCCTCATTCTCAAATATGATGTTTGTCATTTTAAAAGATTATTTTACATATCAGTGAAGCTGCAGTTTTTCTTAAAGATAGTTCAGTATCACTTGGTTCCCGTGAAACCACTCAGTGAACGGCGTCTCTTGTCTTGCACAATACACGTCACCAACGCTAACGTGGCTGTAACTTTAGCACAGTTTATTTCCTTCTTTCAAGGGGAAATTGATTAGAAAAGGTAAAAATCATTCCAAGCGTGGGCAGTTAGACAGTCAGTCAGGTTCTGTGAAAGATCACTGACGCCACGATGTGTAAAAAGTCATACTTCAGCAGTTGTGTGATAAACTGCAACTTTTTTGACTTGCAAAATTATCTTTAAAATCAGAAACATGATATTTGAGATTGGCGGTGAATGGGATCAAAAAATTATTTGTCTCTTTCCACTGACTGCCAGCCATATTTTTTCTGAATTAAGGTCCCATGGACGGGAAGCAGAGGTCGTGACTTAGTTACTGTATTGTGTTTACGGCCACACAGTGAATGCAAATCTAGTTTTCACTCTCTTCCAGCTCTGTTTTTGGTCTCTTCCAACTCCTGGGGGAAATATGTTCCACTTCAGATGCTGAACTGTGTCTGTCCGCTGTTTGGTGCTGACCAGGTAGTGTACTGTGGGCTTTTGGAGAGTCAACACTGACAACAGCTGCCTGCTGCAGCCATAAACGATGTAAGAGTAGCCCAGACAGCAAAGCTGTGGACTTAACAGCCAATCAAGGAGCTGAAAATCATTAAGTTTGGTGATGAAGATTCTGATTTTGAGTCTCTGTGTAGGTTTTACTTGTCACACATCACCACGTGTCATCTGATTCTATGCTATTGCAAAAATATTGATTATATTCACTTTAAATTAAGTCTACAGAATCAGACCAAAACAAGTTGCTAAAATCTGCTTATGCAAATATATGTTAATAACTTGAACTGAAACTGACCAACAAACTTGATCCATCCATCTATATATTACTCTAATCTAAACAATCCAGACAAACTATGTGCTTGAAAAATCAGGCTTTTTAATCTGAGAAGGCAACAACACAAACACACATTAATAGTCCTTCATATACATAAACACACACAAAGAATCCCCTGAACAGTAATTTTAGGTCTCGTCATCTCATGCAACAACACCCACTCCCATCTCAGACACCTCAGACACCTTAGACAGAGGAGAGCAGGCAGGAGAAGTCTGTGTCTCTGTGTATGAGTTTGTGCGTCATTGGAGGGATGTTATCTTTAAAGAAGAAACTGATTTATTTCCATATTCTCATTCACAGCACAGGAAGCCTCAGACTCTGTTTGACTGGCAGGAACATCGTCATAGTTAACTTGTTTACATGTTTACAGCTCACCAGCTAGTCAGAGCGCAGAGCGAATCAAGCCAGAATCTCACCGACAGAGTCATAGTGAAACTAGCTGAAACATAGTTCTGTGAGGATCAAACCTGCGACCTTGAAAATAAAATACCCTTCTCGCCCTCACTTTGTTTGCATGCCTTGCTAGCAAGCTGGAGTCTGTGCCATACATATTTGATGGGCACCAGCAGTATGCATGGTTTATACTGGGCTCAAAAATTCTATATCATTAGCACAACGTGAAAGCGTGACTGACTAATTGCCAGAAAAGAAATTATAAGAGTGTCTGCTTTACAGGGAGCAGGCAGTAATTATCACTCTATCATCACAAGAAAATCCTGATAAAAATTACAGTCAGTGTGCTTTTGTTCCATTGACATGAGTGATCTGCATCTGAATCTTCAGTGTTTTGTCTAGGAGGAATATGCAGGTAGACTGGCATTTTTAAAGGTGGGATTGGACAGATTAATCACACTGGAGGTAAAACGGTTCAGTAAAATACTTCACATGACAGTGAGCTGTAGATTGCAGTGCTGATCAGTCCTTTGCAAAGCTTGCGAGGTATAATGCCGTCTTTTCATGCAGAAATACTGTATGATGCAACAAAATGCCAAAGGCCTTGAGCTATTCATATAATTTCAACTGTGCATGTGGAAGGGGTGATAATTTAGATTTTTATGACCATGCAGCACCAAATGACTACAACATAGCCACAAAAGGGGACCGTGGGGATTAGTGATCAATAGCAGCTGTTACTGTGATGAGATGTCTGGATTTTAGTGCTCAAGTTGGCAGGCTGAACTCTATTTGGAATAAAACGAAATAATGAGAACTAGAATACAATAAACATTTCTGTTAACTGAAATCAAAATTAGAAAACAGAGAAAATATTCAGTCCATGCCCCTCTCCTGGTCACGTAAACCGACCTGGCTGGCATCATGGTGGCAAAGGCCCAAGTTGGGAGAAAGTGGGAAAGAAAAACTAAACTAAAAATACGAAAAACTAAACTAAAAATAAGGCTTTTTGAAAAATAAAAACCTAACTAAACAATAAAACATGTTTTAAAAACTAACTAAAGAGAAAATGAAACTGAAAAATAAAAGCCATAACAGAATAAAAATATAAACTAATGAAAAATACCAAACTATTCTAACCTTGCTAATATAAGAGGGATTGTGGGTAAAACACATATAAAGACATCTAATAGAATTCACAATGTAAAAACCAAAAAAAGTCATGATTACTTCAAGCCTCTTTAAGCAAAAACAGAAGAAATTCATGTCGTACCATCTTTGCCGATCAGGAAGTACAGGTAACGGTAGGTGTAGGCCACGCCCACCTTGGTCTCCACCTGTGGTCTTTTCAAGGTGGAGTAAATCTTCCCCGGACTGCTCTCCTCCGACGCCGGCTTCATCTTACGCAGGCCGCAGCCCATGGCTCCACAGTGTGTCTGTCTCTCTGTGCACGAACCCTGCTGAGCAGACAAAACACGCTGAGACGGTGTTTCATTGTCACTTGTTTGTGTGTCTGTGTGCGCAGCCAGCGAGTAAATGAGTGCGCACAGGTTAGTGTTGATGTGACGCATGAAGTGAATGAAAGCTAATGGATGCCTGAGAGAAAGTGCATTAACGTTTCTATAAACAGAATGATTCGCTGTGTTGCATAATTTCACAAGAGGACTCATCAAGTAAAATGGCCCCGGAATGTTTATTATTATGTGTATGAATTCATTCTTTTTATTGATTAATTCATCATTTAATCAGCTGCTGTGCCTCATATTTTATTAACTAGTCATACATCTTTAATGCAAAATTTTAATTGTCAAACTAACTCCGTACTTTAGTGAATAATACAAGTATAAAATAATAAAAAATTGAAAAACTCCTGTAAAGTACAAGTATATAAAAACTGTACTTTGTGCAGTAATTGAGAAAAAAATTAAAGTATTTTCCCCCTCTGTGTATGAGTGATCGCTGGAATTGGCTGAAGGAGCAGAAAGGTTTTTCTGTGACACACTGTACACTTACCGACATGTATTAACATTTAAGAAAGCAAACATTCATGCACTCAGATATCTACCATTCCTCAAGGATTTCAGAAGGAAAACCAATAAAGAAAAACATGCTGCATAAGCTCCTGTAAATAAATATATAAATATGATTAAATGAGCTTGATTTTTCATGGGTTCACTCTCCCTTGTTCC
>JAQLOL010000025.1:4810901-4830560 GCA_029783665.1 Naso thynnoides | reverse complement strand
CGTCGCTTCAGAGACGGCCGGACAGGAAATGAGGAGGGGCGTGGGGTTTGGGATGTAGGAAGGAATGGAGGGCAAAATAGGAAATGAGCAGACGGGGGCTCTGTTAATGAGGTGAATGGCAAGAATGGAAAAGGTGAGAATCAATCAAGGGGAGAAAGAGGAAATGGGGGTGGCCGAGTTGGAGATTGTTCGTCAGAGGAAAAGAGCTTGCAATTAGAGTCCGAATAGAAAGGGGGTGATCAGCACACAACGAGGGAGAAAGGAGAGAGAGAAAGAGAGAGTGAGAGATGAGGCAGGAGATTCATTACGGTTGTCATGAAAGCCAGTGTTTCCAGTGGCACTTACATGAAAGTCTTTGTTGGGTTTTATGAATTCCAACGTGCATCACAATCATATCTCTGCAAGCCTCGAAGCAGCTCCGTGAAATGGACCAGGCTGACGGACTCCTTAATGCCAGAGCACACTGAGTCCTGCGTGCTGCAAGCCTCATGGTTTGTGATTTTAAAACAGAAGCCCTCTAAATGGGTTGCAGCCTATGCTTGTGATGTACTGAGGAGCCTCTCAGCACGTGCCAAGACGGCCTGATGTCTTGCTCCTGTTTTTAAGAACAAAAAAAAAAGCTAAACACAATCTGCAGGAGCTGGCTTAGGCAAAGCCCCCCCTTAAATTGTCACTCAGAGCTGCGCTGCACTGTTCTGCAGTTCACCGTGCAGCATCACGAGCAGCTCTGCCATCAAAGAAAACTGTTTTTTAAAAAAGCGTAAATTTTTCCAGGACTTGAATTTTCCTGTTGCCTACAGATACTTGTAAATAGCTTTTATCATTTCTCCCCCTACCCTGGAGAGAGTAGGAACAACAAGAGGGAAGGCAGGGCTCTGTCATGTAGTCTACAAAAGATGGAGAAGAGGTGTTCAGAACAATAGGATCGGGGGCTTTGAGGGAGGGGTGTGGAAGGAAAACAAAGTGAAGGGGAAAAAAATGGAGGAGCTTGTATTTGCATAGCTCCTGGAGACCGGAGAGGAGGCGATGTGAGGCGAAGGCGAACAGGAGTATTTTTAGAGCTGAACTGACAGCGGATATGTGAGATGTTTATGATTTTTTGAGTCACCGTTTCTTGCCTCTAACGTCTCCTCTGAGGCAGGAGCTCCGGGCAGTTGCAACCCCACACACCACCGCCTCAGCTCCTCTACACTCTAGTTTGTTCACAGATTGACAGGCGGGGACTCTTACAGGGCTTTACAGGGTAGATAGACGCTGAGTAGCAACAGAAAAAACAGGAAGAGGGCCATTGATTTCCCTTTTGCTGAATTAGCAACGATCCTCTTGCCATTTTGTTCTGTCTTTTGTCTCATACTAATGGCATTTAGGGATTGTATCTGATAAGAGGTTTTTTAAGAGATTCCATTTTCATAAGCTGAGATTGACGTTGAGATGTTTTGTTGTAGCTGAGATGCACTTAGCTTTGGCCCTAACAGCCAAAACATCCCACAGTACTTTGCATTTTGCTGAATATTGGTCTTTAACTATCATGTTCTGTCAGTCAACAACAGTTTGTCAGTCGAAGGATAACTTTTACTTTTATTTTCTGTGCTTGCCTTGGTCACTGAGGTTGTTGCCAGTTGCTTCTCTGAGGAATAAGCACAACATTTAGGCTGAAATCATCTTTCAATCTTTCTTGGGCACAAGACATTGTAACTCTGTTATTGCAAACTTGTTGCTAATTTGCAAAAACAGAAACAGAAGACATGGAACAACATTAATATTGATTAGAACTGCTTTTTTGGCCAACTTACAAATTTAAGTTATATTCACTCTTGTCGACAGGAAGTGAAAGGGACAGAGGAGGCATTTTTACATTCCTCTCTTCTTGCAGATAATGAGTCATTATGTGATTGTTAGGAAATAATGCTCAGTTTGTGGTGACAGTTTTAGTCTTGTTTAGTTTTAAATTTTAGCCCCAGGTTGTCCAGTGGGCTTCAGGTACTGAAGATTTTTTACGTGTTTCGTAACTTTTTCTCTTCTCCCAACCCGCCAGAACAGTAGCGGCAGCATCCTGTCCATAATGCAGGAACTCCTGATTTAGAAATTAAGCACTGATCGGGCTACAAAAAGCAGATGATCCCTACTGTCCCTACCAAAATCCACCCCCTAGCAACGAACTATATAGCTTATAGTTTTTGGGGTTGAGAGCAAATCTTTTAAGGCCATTAAACCATAAGAGTAAACTATTATTTATAGGTTTGTCACTATAAGTGCTAGCACTCCCATTATGCAGTCATTTGATCCACTGGTCATACAAAATTACTGAGTAGTGGAGCTTTAAATTGCACTTTTGTTCTGATGAGGGTTTTGAACTTCATAATCATGACTTTTACATCAATGCAAAAGATGATACCTGCAGTTACAGACATCACAGGGACAAGAAGCAACTGCACTGAATGATTTGCCTTAATGTCATCCAACTGAGATCTTCCCCATATTACAACGCTGTGTTACAAGACTTTGATAGCAACACTGCCGAGATCAAACCCAGCAGCATGGGAAGCTTCAGAGTGGATTAATAGAGGAAGACATTAATTAGGACACTGTGTTCTTGTGTTCTTCTCCATGTAGTCTCCCTTTTAAGCCTGCTCTCTCCTTCTCTCCCGCTCTCTCATGCTTTATCTCCCTCATCCCCTTTGCCTTTTTCTGACTTTTGATCTTTTTAATCTGACAAGTAAAGTGGAGCACTGGGCTGCATTTGGTGGTAGATACCGCTGGTTCAGTATCATCCATAGTTTCTTTTGAGTCAAGTGTAGAGTCAAGGGTTCTTCAAGGCAGAATGGTTGGAGACCATCACATAATGAGAGGACAAGAGTGATCTCCCAGGAAAACAACAACAGTGGCTTTTGGTTGAAATGCTTCCAATAACCATGTTTACTGTAGGTTTTCCTTAAAACAACCTCCCGCGGGTGTGTCCTCCTGAGAAAAATGACAGCATCGGTCTGTGATTTAAATGAAATTCAAGAGTCGAGAATCAAGAGAAGAAACACTCCCGCAAGAAAGGATACGGTTTTCACGGATCTACTGCCCTTATACATTTCAGCAGTAAAAAAGCATTCCACCTGTGTTATACTGTCTCCAAATTTTTCGGTCTGAAACAAAAATGGGAATGGGTTGTGTTCCGTGGATTGACATCTGCCGCCAAAGATCCTGCTTGAGCTTACAACTTGACAAAAAACTTACCAGTTACATGCTAAACAAAGCATGGAGGACCGTCAGAGCTGGAAGTAAATGAGAAACTTACATTTCTGATTTTGACGAAATTTGCAGTAGAGGCCATGTTGGCTCACCTAGCACCTGAGCTAACTAACGTTTAAGCTTATTGAGGAGGACACTGTTGATGTTTATCCTGCGCTGTTACGAAAACGAGCCTCTTGTGCGTGAAAAGATGCACTCTGCTTCCTGCACAGTCAGTACATTCAGGTGCACAGTTAAGTCAAGCTACGGTTATAGCTTAATTAGGCCATTAATTGGACTACTGTCCTCGTCCAAGTATACATGCGCCGAGGGAGAATCGATTTATTTTCCGACTCAGCTAAGGTAGGCAGCAATATAACCCATTTAGCTGGTTGCCATGGGCCTTCTTCCTGTTAGCCAAGCAAGCATCAAACAAGTTAGCAAGCGGCTGGCTGAATCCATGTCAAACAGTGAAAACATGGACAACTCACACAGCAAGGTGTGTGAATTATCGTGAGTAACCAGGTCTTAACTACTTAAAAAATACATTGCTTTTGACGTTTCTAAATGGATTTTGTGGCACTCTGAGCATCATAAGTCAAGAACCATGGAGTTCCGTCTTATTCAAGACAAGGCAATAAACTCCAAAACTTAACAATTGACATCAAAATAAATCATATCGATAGATAACACAACATGTTAGAGGAAAGATACGTATTTGGGCTGAATTGTCTTTTAATATTTTACAATCAGAGGATAACAGCAAATTGGTATTTTAATTTGTGTTAAAATAACATATTAACTTCTATAAAACGTTGTGGTTGGTCTACTTTGTTTTCACATAAACACACACACACACAAAACACCCTAGCAAAGTTCAATAAACTGGTTATAACTCAGCCTAAACCCATCAAGCTAAACTTGGAAACACACCAGAGTTCAACTGAATCAAAACAATCATATTAAGTGTAACCATAGGGAAGGCAAAGAAAACACAAGCGCATATGAGTTGTTTTTCTTGAACAAGCACTTACAAACAACCTGCTTTGAGAAAAGGTCACAGGCACACAGCTGATGTGTTCAATAGCCTTTTTTCACGGCCAAAATATCCTTCACAAACCCCTAGAGCTTCAGCCTCCCTCTGCTACTTCGGGTGACAGCGTCAGCTTGAAAATGTTCAGACACTTCATGTGGAAATCCCCACTGTTTCCTCTCTGCCTTCCATCTGTCCTTGCCACCTTAAATCCTCACCTAAGTGGGACAGAGAGGATGGAAAAAAGAGGGACCCAAGAGAGAGAAAAAACAATGGACACTGAAGCAGGATGTTAATGCTGTAGCCTTTGGTGATTATGCAGTCCTTTTGAAGAGAGGGGCCTCCAGTGCAGAGCTACATGTACTGTACGTACCATTTACAGGATCCTTTATTCAAACTGATTTAAAGATATAACCAGCCTAAAAGTTATGGTTTGAATACATTACTGTCTGCCTGTAGGCTTGAAAGGTGGGTTGGTCCCATGTGGTTTAACACGCAGTCACTGGCCCAGTTTGCTGTTTACCTTCTCTACACCTGCTTACACTTTTTGTGCAACATAAAAGCTAGCCTAGCCGGCAGGCAGCAAACTAACTCTTAGCTAAACGTTGGTATATTTGTTAAAAATGTAACTTAAGCAAACACACAAATTGACAGGAATGGCATGGATGATGCTGCATGAAGGGCTTGAAAAGCCTCTAAAGATGCTTTTACGCTTATTTTCACCAATAAACTGGGTCACTGTTTAAATCTAGCAACTATAGAGAATTACAGCTGACTGTGTTTGTGTGTCTACCACAACAGGAAAACCAGACACCTCTGAAGCCGTCATTTAACATGCATAGGGCTAAAATTGAATATTAAAAGGGCTAATATGTGATTTTGTAATGTGCAACATCATTGCTAAATGCCACTAAATCCTACAGACTGATTCTCAAAAACATTTGATTTTGTTGGAGTATTTTTCTGTTCACCTATGCTATAACAAAAGTTAACAATGGATCAAAATACAAACACCCTGGATATTGAAAAATCCTGGTTCCTGTCTAGTCCTAGTGGGGCTGTACTGAACTGATAAGAAACGTGGTACAGGCTCTGCTCAGGCTACATCTACATTGCTATGTTTTTGATTTAAGACGGAGTCTTGAAGCAGCTCTACTCTACAGCCAAACCACACGCATATCACATGACCACTCAACATCCCACAGCACCTGTTCATTCAGAATAAAACTGGGGGGCCATCATCTTCGAACTACTCCATCTTTGATTTAAGATGCAGCAATGTAGATGTAGCCTCAGTCTTTCCCTTTGTTTGCTGCAGCATACGGGTTGACATGGGTGTTTCCTATATTCTCCAGTTGACTGGGCATTGGTTGCATTACTTGAGATACCATTACTTGGATATCTGTTAAAGGTATTGCAGTTTGCCCTTTGTTCAATACAGGATGAGTGTCTTTGTTTACTAATTGTTGTTTCCATTGCTTTTAGCCAATGAATCATTCTTGTTATCAGCTATTTAAGTGGAAATCCCTTGAAAGGACAATTAACTGTTGAACAGCTCTTGTTTCTGGTCTTCATGCTTTAACTGGTGTGCCAATGCAGAGGCACATTAAATAAACAGGCCTTGCTATGGTCCCTTGAGCTGGATCGCTTAGGCATTTGGTTTAGATCAGGGAGAGCAGCATGATGAAGAGAGATCCCGGCGGTGAACAAAGCAGAGGAATTATCCCTCATACCTCCACGAACACTGTCCATTTTAACAGCCTCTCACCTGAAAACTATGAACATTCATGCAGCTGAGCCCATGAATGATCTTCACACATGACCAAATTAAACACTGATGCAGTCAAGCTCATATAGATCATATCCTGCAAGCTTTGACGTAGTGTTGAGTCCAAAACAGTGTGTGAAGATAGGACTGGGCAAGAATCTGGATTGAAGACTACAACTGAAGGTCCATACTCACATTTATTGAGTTTTTGTCAACAAACTTTTACTGCCTGCTGCTTGCGGATCATCACAGATTAAGAAACAGCAACATCACTGTTAATCCCCGAGAGAAAATACTGATGTAGTTTCCGATATGCCATAAATAAGAATAAGCAACTGTTTTAGGATCTTCCTCAAGGAATTGAACACTGGAGTTTCCAAAGGACAAAAAGCCTTAAAATATTTTGAGTAAATGTGCCCAAATGTGAGAAACCTCCAAAACATTTTCACACTGCAGATGACAGCAACTTAAACACAGACATCTCTACATCTAAAAGCAGACACACTCTCCTACAAGGAGACCATGGGTCCCAAAGGTGAAATTGCTTTTTCAAGTCACTGAATTTGTTATATTTGCTTTGAATGCCCAAGGACGATATATAATGGCAATTGGCAAGCATGCAGAAAGAAAAAAAGAAAGAAAGATGAGGGCCGATGAGTGAACAGGCAAGTAAACAAGAGTGTCTGTCTGAGATTCTCCGACGTTTCAAGGCTCCGGGAGGCTCTGTGGTTCAGTATGGCCTCAGCCACCCTCGTCTACGTACAGTCTCAAGGCCCGGTTACAGTTTGTCCACATGCACACATGAATTGAGGGAGCTATCGCCATGGGAACCAACCCCTCTATGACTATTCTCTGCTCGGGAGAATAATAGGCACCAATCTTTTTCCAACCCTCCCTCTCTTTCATTGTCAGTTTCTCTATTTCTTCTCTTTCTTTGGCCACTATAAGCTCTCACCCCTCTTCATCACTAGGACCGTCCCCCCTTTCCCATCCTCCTCCTCCTCTTCCCTCTCTTCCATACACAGGAGCAAACACTCATGTCCTCCGGTTTCCCCTTCTCTCCTCTTCTCTTCTCTCTGCATGTCTTTGACAGTCATGAGTTTGATTTGCTATGCATAATCTATCCACGCTGGGATTTGAACAGTTCTCACAAGTGAAAAGCAAAAACATTATCTCAACCCGACCTTCACAAACACTGCATTGGTTGTTTTCAAGCCGCAGCCAGAGAAACATGGCGAAGAAGGGATTGTTTGTAATTTCAAGAACATAGGAGAGAAAAATACTTGGTTAAAAATAGAAAATTTTTCTGGTTGCCCCCTTTGCTGTATTTCTCCAAAACACGGAGGGGTTTGACAAGATTTCCCGTGAGTGACTCATTGCTTTCTGTGAACTTGCTCCAGGCAGGTCATTTTTTATTAAAGCCAGCCGAAGCCAAGTTCTTAGGTTTTCAGACACCCTATCGACATGTCCATGTTGAACATTACCCAATCAATACAGCTGCAATTTTCTTGACCACCCATTACAACACGAGTCAATTTGCCTTATAGAAACATCAAGAGGGGGATTCTTTTTTTTTTCTTCTTTGGTTCCAAGCTAAGCTACTACAAAACTGGCTGAATATTGGCTCTTTTGTTTTCCATCTTGCCTGGAGGAATCATCCTAATATGCCGTCTCAGGTCTAGGGAAATGCCAGAGGCTTGAATAACTTAGTGTCTTCAAAAGCGCGATCAGTGTCACCTAGCAGGGGAGTAAGAGAAAATAATCTTTGCCCAAGATCTTGTAACTAAACATTTCAGGAAGCAAAAGATGAGAGACTTGCTGCCAAGGCTGCAATTTCAGACAGCAAAACTCACGCTTCATCCATTCAGTCATGTTTGCTTCATCATATTTCTGCCAATAAAGACGTCAAACATCAAGAGTTTCTACCCAAAATGCACTAAAACATAAAAAAATTGGAATTACTTGATAAATATCTCTCAAATAAAGATTACTGTGTCAACCAGACTTTTTTTTACTCATCTAACTTTTTGTTTTTTGTTTATGTAGGGGAAGAAGTTTTCTCTCTCTCTTATGTTTACATTTCACCGTGTCCCAAATCTGAAGCTTTTGTGAAATTTTTTCCAGTTTCAAACAAACACAGCATGAAATGAGAGTAAAATGAAATTGAGGTGGCTTAAAAATACCTACCTTTCAATTATGTACTCTAAAAAACCTCTTTTTTGGGAACAGACTGTTTTGGTGTTTTGTTGTGTCTCTCTGTGGGTGTTTGTCTATACATACTGAGCAGAGAGGAGCACACAGTAGAGTTTACACAAGCCAATGCTTGCTAATTACCTTAATCAAATTTCACACCACACAGGGGGATTCACTGTGCCTGGATCAGATAGCAAACATAAGTTGATTAAAATACATGTTTGCTGAAAGACTGGAGCAAAAAAGAAAAAAGAAAAATCCACACAGGCTCAGAAAATACACAAACTGATGGCTGAACGTAAGGATCCAGAGGCTAAATTAGGCACATCTGAAAACTCAAACACTTTGTCTGCTACTGTTTGTTGTAACCAAAACACTCTCACTCTAAACTTGACACAGATGCTTAATCGGGACTTTTTTAGCACATTTTTTAGCCCATAAAAAAAAAGCGGCTGCATGCATCTCAGACCAACTCACCAATGTGGTTTGAGCGATCAGATCTCAGCGTGCATTGAGGACACACTGGATGCATTCACAGGTCTTGCTCAGACTGTCTTGTTTCTAAAATCATGTTTTTAAGACTGAATGTTCGTATTGTCGTTTGCATGATCAGGTAGGATTTCGCTGCTCTGTACTGACATATCTGCATACTGTGGGAACGACACAGGCTTCAGTATGTGCAGTAGTGATGCGGCTTTCCAACACAGAAATACAGCAAATGGAAAAATGGAGATACATCTCGGTATGCAAACATTTGCATCGTCAATTTATGTTGCCAAACTCCTCCACAGCACCAATAAAACTCTGTAACGAAAGAAGGTGATGAAAATTAGGAAGTTTCGTGCTGCAGTCATGGCTGACTTCACTATGTAGACAGAGGTTTGGTGCTATCCACTGAGCGGTGACTAGTGGAAGCATGTCGTCCTTGGGATGTTTGATAATAAGAGGTGGTGTGCAAATTTTCAAATGTGCCGCAGGACTTTTGTCAGGCTCTGTGTCAGATAGCGCCCAGCTTGTGTGTCATGAAACTCCATTCAGGCTCCCAAAATCCATGGAGTGATGCAAAAGAAACTTTGATGTCCAATCTGAATGACCAGAGCGTGCAGACTGAAGACAAATCTGCAAAAATTGGTTTTGAATCGGATCTCAAACTGCCTCCAAATGTGGTTTAGATCTGTTTTGCAAAAATCTGATGTCATGTGGGGTTTTTTTCTGTTCAGACTATCAGAAATCAATCAGGATAGAATTTGGATGTGCCTACAATCAGATTTGAGCTGGACATCAGAAAACAGTCTTTGAGCTGTCCACCTGTGACCGGTTCACTCAAACATGTTAATGTCAGGTGTGCACAGGCTCAAGTTGGGAGAGAAAGCATTTCAGTTTTAATGGACAGATTTATGTGTTTCTGTAGATATATTTGACACAAAAGACTCTGAGCTGTTTTTAAAGGGTCGGTATACCCAAACATTTTCTCACTAAACTAAATGAATTTTACTTTGCAGTTAATTTTATGTGCACAAAATGTTAATAAGTCATAAAAACAAGGTTATAAATCTGCAATAAAGGTCAGTGGATCTGAGTTTCCACAGAATCATCAGTTCTGTGGCGTAAATGTTAATAAAGTCATTTATAAAGAGTCATTAGTCTTTCACTTGCTAATAAGCCGTCACAAAAGGTTAGTAAGTCATTTTACATTCTGAATGTTAATAAGTCTTCAACAAAAGAGTTTTTACAACAAGGCATCAAGTCTGCAGAGTCCAGATTAAGGGATACACTCAGATATTTCAAGTATGTCCTGATACAGTACTTGCCCATATGTGCTTTTGTACAAAATTCCTTATTTGCCACAGTTCCTCCAGTGCAGCTCAGCACAGACACACTAACAAGGAAGCAGAAAATTGTATCTCAAACTCAAAAGAATAACTTTGATAGATTCTAGCTTGATTTGGCTGACTTATTTTCATACAAAACAAGAACATCACTTACATTACCACAGGAGAGGATCACTTCACATACAGTACGAACAGAGGGAGGATTAGGCTAAAAATGTGAGCATTGTATTAAGACGGACTTGCAAAATTCGGACCATATTTACCAAAATAACTTCCTAATAAAAGTTTTGGTGCTGATGTGGCTGAATGTTGCATTGGAGCGAGAACACGGCAAATATAATGCAGGAGGACAAAAACCCAACTTATCCTTTATTAATGACTTAGAATGGCCATACAGTATTAGTAAATTAGCATAAATGATAGTATATGTCTTGTTAGAAAGTGGCTCATAATTTTAAAACTTCCAGATCTCGACAATTTGGGTTTGGGGGTTGAAAGATGGATATCTCAAACCCGAGCAAAAAACCCTAAACTATATACACAGCTACAAATTATTAGAGATAAGTGAAGAAATGTGTTTGTAATTTGAGTGAATTAACCCTTTAAGGTAATGGCTGCTTCACCTTTTGCCCTGCATAATGATTTGAAGTAACAGTGTAGCGAAGCGAAGCTCAAACCACAATCACATCCACATTTCCAACGGCCGAGCGCTCAGTGCATGATGCAGCCATATGGGCTTTCAGTTTGACTAGTGTTTTCCTCTAAGTGTGCGTACGTGTGTGCATGTGTGTGTGCTTTATGCATGTCTCTGTGTGTGCTCCTATGCTGTGTTTACGTGCTTATGTCATGTGCATGCACGTGTACATGTACTGGATGTTTTCACTGCACGTTTCACTCTTCACTACATTAACCCTTCGCTATGCACACTTGACATACAGCAGATGGCTATTTTGTGTCTTTGCATGTGTGTGTTTGTGTGTGTCGTGGGCATTTTCAATGTGCTTTTGTCAGTGCGTCTGTAAATGTGTGTTTGTATTTTTATGTATTTTTCGTATGTCTTTTACATCCGTTGCCTTTTCATTTTGTGTGTTTGTGAAGCTACATGTGTTTATGCTTGCCTTTGTGTGTATCAGTGTGTGTGAATGTGTGTAAATTATGTTGATGTTTGTATTTGCCCTGCTGTGTGCCTTTTGGGTAATTCTCTTTGGTAATGGACATGTTTTTGTTTATTGCTTTTTTTCTGTTCATATGCATGTGTGTGTATGTGTGTGTATGTGAGCGAGACAGACAGACTAAGACCTGAGACAGGGAGAACTCCTGACCCACCAATACTGTAGAGTTAACGCAGCTCAACGCTCCACAACTCGCCAGCTGGAACTAATTAACAGCAGTTCAGTGAGACTGAGCTCTCTCACTCACTTTCTGTCTCATACACACACACACACACACGCACGCTCTTTTCTCCTCTTCCCCCGGCTTTTCCTCTCTCTCATGCCCTCGTCTTCCTCCTCCCTGACATCCCCCCCGCCCTTTCCTTCACCTCCTGCCATCGCTCAACTTGTTTTTCCCTTTAAACCTCCTTGTCTCATACACGCACGCATGCTTGGATGAACTTGTGTACCGGAGCACATACTCTAAGCATGTAAACATTCACGTGTACAGACAGACACGAACATATCAGCACGCATGCTGCACAAGAGAAATACCACACTTTTAGCCTTCATACAGACTGCACAGTGTCTCACTCACAGTGGTGGGAGTGGAGGGATACTGCACGCCGGGCACATCTTTAAACACTATGAGGGCTGAGTCAGTGATTGGATCCAGGTAGACATTTTTGGCATTCTGTTTCATCCATCTCGCATGTGACTTCAAAACAACCAGACCTATTGATGTGCGTGATGAATGGCCAGAGTGTGTGTGTGTGTGTGTGTGTGTGTGTGTGAGTGTGACAGTGGGTTATGAGCTTCTTGTTGAACACACATTTCAGACGCCAAACTTGTGGCTTGCCATGTTACCTAATGAATCAACTCTCTGTGGTAATCAATTGCCACCATGTGGTCCAAGTTTCCTGGGGCTTGTGCCTAGTGACCACAGTAACACATCTGTTGGGAAGTTCAGATTCATACACATGCTGAAGAGTTCTTACACAAGCAGAAAGCAAACTTACCTGTTTCACAATATGGTTAAAAAGTTCACTGCTCGGACGTGAAGGCAGTCACTGGACCAGAGCTTCCAGTGAGGTAACGCATTCTACTTGGAAGGAGACCAGCACGTAGAGAGGATGGAGGACGGGTTCGGGTCCTGTCCAGGAAGCTGACTTAGGTTGCAGTGAAGGTGGCTGGATCTAAGGAAACAAAAATCTTCCGGCAGGCAACAGAGAAACCAGAGCGTCTGTCAGCTCTACATGCACAGCAGCAGCAGCAGCAGCGGCAGCGGCTCCAGCGGTTCGCTACGACTTCCCCCTGGCCACCTAACAGAGCTCAAACACACTTGTAAGCTCGGTGTGTTTAGGTCATGCTCAAAGTATGCCTGTGTATCGATGTTCTGCAAGCTCAGGCAAACCACATCCTGTCACATATTTACCACCCTCCCCTGTCTCTCCCTCCTGTTTCTCTCTTTTCAATCTATCTCTCTATGTGGTATCCTCTCTCTGTGTGTGCGTCTCTTTTCCTGTGTCTTCCTCTCGCTCCCCTGTGATTGTCTGAAGCAACTGAGCGCTCTGACCCAGCGTCTGTTCAGCACAGCCTCTCTCTGCCTATCTCTCCAGCAGCCGCACCAGTTCCACTCGGCTGACTGAAGAATCCATCTGAGGAGAGGAGGGGGGAGAAAAAAAAGAGGCGGGGGGGTGGGGGGGGTGACAGAGGGGAGGTAGGGAGGGGGAATCGCTGGGAAATACCAGAGTTAGAGAGAGAGGGAGGAGGAAGGGTGGTGGGTGGCGTTTAGGGAGAGAAGGACCAAAGAAAGATTGGCAGACAGAAATAGCGATCAATAGTTTGTTTTAGAGAGAGATGGAGAGAAGCAGAAAGAAAGCAGAGTGCGGCGCCTCAGTCAATACGCACACACACGCACACACACACACACACACAAACAAACACACACTTACATGTTTATGAAGCTGTTTTTGGGAGCTGTTGATAAGTTCGTCTAATGAACTGTGAGGGTACATGTACAGAATGATGGTTGTTTTACTGAATGCAGCTGTGTGAGTGTGAATCTCAGGACTCCCCTCCCCTGTAGTGGTGATGTATATTTAATGTGTCCGGGTCAGGACCCCCTATGGCTCTGTATTCATTATTTAAACCAGTTTTTATGAAGGACCACCACTCTGGAGGAACAGTGGACTTCTGGTATGTAAACTGTGATTTTCAGCATGACCACAACTGCTACTAATTCCTAAACAACAACAGCAGCAGAGGTCCACGTCAGTGCAGAGGATCCCTGCTGCAGCATCGCTGCTGACATGAGGAAAGAAGTTTCCATCACTGTCAGTCTTCACCATTAACTTTTCAAGATGCTTAAATCTATTGATGGTTACAGTTAAATGACTGTTTATCTTGAGACAGGGTGGCTGTTTTGAGCTGACTGTGGTGTACAGAATTCCACTAGAATTGTGCAGATTTCTCTACATTTAAGACCAACAAACAGAAAGCATTTACAAAATATTTTTTATACTTAGGATCACGTGTGTGTGTGAACAAGGTCTCTTGCAGTTTTCTTAAGCTTCACAGAGTGTGCATGTTTCAGCTCTTTGTCTGTGTTTTATGGCCCATAACTCTGCTGTTCCAGTTGACTCTCACTGCTCTCTTTGTGTTGTGTATGGTCACAGCAGGTGGCTGTTTTCAGCTGAAAAAGGTGCCATTAATCTACAGCACACTACATGCCCATGCAGCCAGAAAAGGCGCCCGGCTTTGAAGCCAGTTTGGAAGTTAATGCTGCTTCATGTCTACTTGATGTTTAAAGTGACTACGAGGAACTTTGAGTTTTTGTTGATTCTAGCGCCCCCTTTGGACAAAAGTGGTAGTGACACAAACGCTTGATGCCCTAAAGATCTTTGCTAGCGCGTGCCAGGCAGGCAGAGCTGTTTTGGAAGCGAGTGAAAGAGAGACTGCAGGATGGATCGTGATGAAGTAAAGTATTACTATGTGAGTGAGAGATTAGTTATAAGCCAGTTCCACGACAGTAGTGTCCGCTGAGACCTGTTACCTTTATTTTCTGTAGGCTAACGTTACACAGCCATTTGCATTAACATTACATGCTAAGGTGCAAACTAACAGCAGTAGGCATAGAATATAATTACATTTTAGTCATTGCACAGAACAACAGAAATTTAAAACAAATCTTTTCACCTAAATTTTCAGATCCGATTATGAGCATTAATAGTAACTAAATAAAAACAGCAGTCTTTTCGCTGAGGGTCTCGTTTGCTGTTACGGGAAATTTATAATCATTAGAGGAATCATGAGACTGTTTCATAAATATTTAAAAATTCCTCGTAGTTAGTGGAATTATCAGCTAATATAAACCTTCAAAACAAACTCCTACACATTTTTTTGTTTGATAAAGTGTAATATACTGCAAATTAGTTTGTATTGTAATTTTTAACTTACCTGTCCTTTTCCTATGTGTGCCTTTCACTTAAAATAAATGTTCCAAGTATTATTTTGTTCTGAGCTAATATATATTTGAAAAGTGATAGTGTGTCAGTCTTGTTTACAACTTGTTTCTGCTGCCCCCGAGTGGCTGAGAAAATCGTTTATTGCAGGTTTTAAAATTCATCTGAAATAGACACACAGCAAAGCATGATGAAGACAACATCTCAACAGGCATGGCTGAGTAAATTTCAGTCACTGCTTTGATTCTGCAGAGAGCACATGTGACACACTGATCCTTGTGTTCTGAAAGAGGCACGAGGGTTTGACTGGATCCTGATGGATGAAACGGGCTGAGCAACGGCTCGTTTATGTCTTCAGAGGAGTGAAAGACTTCATCATCACTGTCAAAACAAGTTACACGAGGGTTTTTTGAGTGATGACGGCTCATTCCTGCGCTCAGAAACACTCAGATTGACAAAAATGGAGGCTGCCATCTCCTCCTCCCCCCCGAACCAATTTGTTGGCACATGATCGAGTTATTAGATCATGTGATAGCAACTAAACCATCTCCATAACAAGAATGCAACTGGGGAAGATCACATGATAAAAGCTTCAGAGACAACAATTTGGACTTTGTGTGAAGAAACTGCCCTCTTCTTCTGGTTAATAACACTTTTCATAGCTAATCAAATTGACCACATTGGATTTATAAGTGCCGTTGGACTAATAGGATGTAAATTATGTAAAAATTGGTCATTATTGTTTTTTTTCTCAATAATCAATTGAGTGAAGTTCAAGTTTTAGCTTAAACTTGAACACTGATTGCAGTGCGTTCAGTTTGAAACTCATCGTGCTGCAGCCTCTTTGCAGCCATAATTATTGTCAAGGACAAATGAGAAACAGCCTTTTTTTTTTAGTGTTGCCAAAATCCATTTCGTTCCATTCCAGCATGAGTTGGCCAGGTCAGTGCTTCAGAAATGGTGTTGAATGTGGATCTTTGACAATGGTGGGTATTTTAACAGACCTTGACATCTGTTTCTCAAGGACGCAGGGAGAGATGTGAATAAAAAGCATTGTTTACACAGCAGCACACAGCTGTTGCATGGAAAAGATATTTTTTTGGTTTTGCAAGCAGTGTCTGTCTGTCAGGCCACATCTTTGGTGCAGTCAGAAATACCTCAACAACTGTTGTGTGAATTGCCGTGAAATGCAGCTGTTTGTGATCCCCAGCAAATGAATTATAACTTTGGTGGTTCCCCAAAATATTCATCTAGCACTTCCATGAGGTTAAAAAAATGTTTATTTATGGCTAAATAATTTAAAAATTTATGACACTGGTCTCAACCTCAGCTGTGACGGTTTTCATGCTAGTCAGCATGAACTAAGAAATGCAAGAACATGATGTGCATTAAACCAGCATGCTGACACTGCCACTAGTCTGGTTTCCATCTCAATGTGAAGTGATACTTTTGAAAGTTTGAAAAAAAAAAAGAAAGAAAGAAATGCAAATTAGGTGCATTTCCATCAAGTGTTTATGAGCAGATAAACTACCCTAGTTTTAGAAGATGGCAGTATTAGGCAACATACCATAGCATGACTTTAATGAAATGTATAAGAAGCAGAGGCTACAAAGCAGAAACAAAACAGGAAGTTGCATTGGCAATGTACAACTTGGCAATGGAGAGAGGTCTGCAGGAATAACTTTCAATTTTTAAACTCCTCCTCAGTCCACACGTATCTGTTGTTGCTGTTGCTAGCAGCCATGTTGCCGTGCGTTATTGGGAAACTGGAAAGACGTCAGCGTAAACAGCCATCATGTGAATTTAATGTTTGCTACATCACACCTTATTCAGTAACTGTGTTTCCTTCTCCCGATTTGTGCATTAACTCTTTTTTGCATAAGTCAAAAATCACCTCAAGAGAGCTTAAAAACTTTAATTTTTTTTTTTGGAGTTTGGCTTTTCCATCACCCTTTTCTGATGCAATACTTCAAAATGCACATAAAACAGGGTGATGAAGACCCAGCTGCTGTGACCATGTAAGCATGCTCACGTTAGCATTTGGCTTATAGCTACAGTAAGTACAACCTCACACAGCTGCCTGCATGGCTGTAAACTCTAATCTGTAAAATCTGAACACAGACTATTATGTAATGCATGCACATATTTTCTATCGTCCATAATGTATTTATAAAAACCCCTGTATCACTATGTTAAGTATTCTAAGGATTATTTCAAACAAACTGAACTGTGACTGTAAGCGTATCCTCCCTGCATGGTGCAAATATCTTTGACGTGTGACTGTAATCAAATAATGAAATGCAAATAAAAATCATGCTCACCAAAAATACACTCACTGGCAAGTTGAGACAAAAACAAGAGAGACAAAGGATGACTTTCTCTTTGATGAGATGCCATAATTACTGGTGAAGAACTCCACATACCGTGATTAGACTTAACCGGCCCTACAAGATGTGATTATGACATTGGGCTCCTCTCAAAGTCATTCTTAGCCTAACAGAGGATTCACTCCTTCATTTGCCATGTTGGAGCTGCTTCTTCAAGGGGAGCCCTCATTGTGTCGCTCAGACGTTGCTATGAGAATCTAACTCCAGGCTGCAAATTAATGATACATCTTTTTTAAAGATGAAGATTTCCTCCCTCTGTTTGCTGTCTCACCAGGTCCATAATAGACTTAAGTCAACTTTTCTGAAAGCACAAAGTTCCAAGGCTTATCTGGATTTCGGCAACATGTGCCCGATTTTTGAAAGGGCATTTTTCTGTAATAGACCACCTTCCGTGAAAAAAGATTCAATGCTGGAAGGAAAAAGTGTCATTCTGGCAAATCATAACTTTGAAACACCCACAGTGAGACCTGAGGTCGGCACTGAGAACAAAAGAAAGTGGAGTAGTTGACATTGTGTGGATGCTTGACTGGTTTCCCAGCCCTTTAAACTGAAAATCAAACAGATGCCAAAATGCTGTAGCCATCCTGTCTGGCGCTGATGCGTGAATGAATGTAATGATCACCCACAGTGTAATTGCCTACATGCTTTAGCTTTGCATACTGGCTAAAAAAACATGCCAAAATCAGAAAAAAAAAATGTGGAGGGATGACACTTACATGATGTAACCCACAAATCTTACACTTCAATGGGTTTATTGTTTACATCTAAATTAGGTGTTAAACCTTCTGTAATTGAGTTGAAACATGACCTTAAAATGGCCACAAAGGACACAGTGCTAAATGCATTTTTTCCAACTAGAGGACTGTTGGACAACTGAAACGGGACAAATTGTGTGAGACGAGTTATGGGCAGCCAAGCATAGTGTTTGTGCAAGCATCAGTCTTACATGAGTGGCTGAGGGCAGACAGCTGATTGGACGAGGGTCAGAGGGGATCACTACAGAAGCCTGAAAGCGTCTCCTCATTCTGCTGTAAAATAATTACATTGTTCAATCACAGGGTCAGTTATATTCAAGGTTTCAGACAAAGAGCACAGTGATGTTTTGTCATTAGTCCTCAGCTGCTTCCACAGCTGCTTCATGATTAGAGATGTGACAGTGCCCCCTAGTGTTCAGTGTGGAAAGTAGCTTTTAAAATGTTTAGAACGCTGGAGAACGTGATTGTGGCCTTGTTTTTTTTTTTTTTTGAGTGATTGTGTCTTTTTTCGTGCAAGTGTTCATACCTTGTGTATTATTTTCTTACAGATTGCATGCTTCAATTAGTAATTGATAATTAAGCATTATAATATTTTTTATTGTACTTTTTTGTACTATCTACACCATCCTATTCATCAGCCCAACTGTTTTAATTTTACATGCTTTCTTATGGTGTCTATTCATGGTAAGATCTGTTCAGAGACTACAAATGAAAAAAAAAACACTAAGTTGCATTTATAGTAATATATATTTAAGGAATAGTGGTGGTTTCCTGGATCAGGTTGGTATTAGGTAATTATTTATAGTTAATGCATTACATGCCATAGATGGCAGTCAGCACACACCCCGAGTTTAAAGAGGTAGCAGGAGTACTGGTGTAAGATAATGAACTCACCTAAAAAATCTATACCTGTTTAAGGGTGTGTTATTTTTAGAACATTTTCACCGACTTACTTTTCTGTCAGACAGCCTTTTGTGATGAGATACTGAAGCAGTTTCATCCACTTATACCCTGTTCGCAACCACCAGACTCCTTTGACAAAAATATTAATTTACATTGCAGAACCCAGGAGGAGCTGTTCAACAGAGAGCTCCAGCAGTTAGTTTGCTTGTGTTTTTGGGCTGACCCCAGTGTTTTAAAGGGTTAGCTCGCATTAATTGACGTCAGACAATGACACAAACAAATAAACCATTTGAGGTGATAGACCAGCAGCTCATTAGTTCTGTGGACTACACTTGCTGTTTTTGTCAAAGTAGTCTGGTTGCTGTGGTGAGACATGGGCTTCAGTTTCCTGTTGAACAGGGCTGTCTGACAATAAGATAAGGTGGTGAAAACAGTGAGATAGCATGCACTTAAGCTGATACTAATTTATTTTTTCTTTTTATGGTGAATAAATGGATTGCTGTCCCAATCCACGGTGGTTTATAACGCAGTTTTCTACCCCGCGACTCCTGCTGCTTCTCTGGGTGCATGCCAACCGCCACCTCATGCAGGTAATACACTGACCATGAATAAGTGACTCACAGAAACTCTTCACAAAACCTAAACTATGCCTGGAATGTGTGTGTGTAAACCTGCGCTTGTGTAATAACCAAATAATTTAATTAATAAATGGATATAAAAACAGCTTCCATTTTGGAAAGTACAAAATAATTTCATTAAATCTCTCTTTAATTTTAGTTTTCTTTTGGCTTTTGAAGGGGTACGTCAAACATCAGATACGGTAAGAGTAATGAGACGTAAATTTGAAGGCTGTGTGATCTCTCAGAGTAAAATGTATGTGTTATAGTTTTCCCACAATGAAATGAAAAAAAAAAGAACTGAGATTAATTAGATTAAATTGTTAGATTAGATTAA
>JAQLOL010000025.1:4776767-4797937 GCA_029783665.1 Naso thynnoides | reverse complement strand
ATTTGTGCAACCTTTTAAGAGGTATGCACACAAATCATTCGTAGCTTCAGTTACAGCCCTTGCATGCTTAAAATATCACATGAGGTGGTTAAACTGTTTGTTTATGTTGCATTGTGACTAAATGATACTAAAGTCCCTACTGCATGCAAAGCTTGAGTAATGGCTTAGGTGTTTACTAGTCCATTTTAAACTCTGTCTTCACCAGTAAATTGCAACCATTCTTACGTGGGTGGCCAGTGGCAAGAGAAATAATGAGCCTGTGGCTACATTTTGCTCCCTGTCTCACATCTCACCTCTTGAATAAAGAGGATCGTTCCATTGCTTTGGTAAATCGCACTTACTTCACAGCTCTGGTGGAAAAGAAAAACAAACCCAGTTTGTTATATCACCCTGTTAAAATGGAAAACAATATGGTAATAATTATGGTGGACTTGCAGTCCAAGAAGAGTTTCTTAGCGGGATTCACCATATTTTTCAGACAGGCTAACCGGTAATTTAGCCTGCATTACTCAGATCCTTGCATCGAAGCAAAGATATGATGGTGTTCAAGGTGCAAGGCAATTTATTCATCCTTTTGCAATACAGGGTTGCACCACAAAATTAAGGTGTGTAGTCCTTAAAACAATATAATAGAATAGGATAAAAAATAAGAGCAACACATCCATCTGTGCATATTTTGAATTTGTGTCTGGTGAAATGTAAAAGCAAGCAACAAGATAATATAATAATAATAATATGGTCCTACATCTTAAAATTAAAAGTTCAAAATCTGAGAAACACTTTCCATCAACTTTGACTTGTTTGAGCACCAAGCATCACTGATGAAAACACACAGTCTGCCTCCTTTCTTCTTGCTGAAGTTCGGTGCTCTGTTGCCTCAAAACAAGAGTTCGCCGGTTAAGTGCAACAGCTTAATCCAGGTTGTTGTGATGGAGACAGGTCTCTGCAAAGAGGCGGGATCAAGAGCCCTTGCTTGGCCAGCAAAAGACCCATTTTCGTTTCATTTAATTTTCTGGTGACTGGTTTTGCTCTGTGGTCAGAAAGTGCATTGATCACCTTGGAAATCTCCTGCTCTTAATTCATATCCATCACATCCATTTCCAGTGTTTGCAGGTATATTTCCCTAATAGGTAATAAATGTTTGCAGCAATAAAGCTGAAAAAATAAAAAATAAAAAAAATTAAAATGACTTTAAGTTGGGCTTTCCAGAATAGCTTTTTTGGGGGCTTCGAAGCTTCTGTGACAGTTGATTGATCATAATCAAATACTGACCAGGGGGGCAAGGCTCATCATGTCTGCTAACGTTACCGTTAGTCAGCTTGAATGTGTACTCACATCATTAAGCTGATGTGAGCTTCGCTAACTCACTGTTGCTTGCCGTCTCTCAATCATCCTCATCACACTGGTTTTCCAGGGGTAAAATAAAGTTGTCACCATAAGCCACCGTTTTTACAATATCTGCTTCCTGTTCGTCCGTTGTTGTCTCCTTTAGTCAAATTAACTTTAGGAGATTTTCTTTCTTAGCTGCTAACATGGACAGCAGTTCTGTTAAGCGCTCACAGCTCACGGTGTCCTTGCATCGTTCCTCTTCATCTGCCCACAGCAACGTCATGCGACGCTTGTATAACTAACGTTACGTTATTTATTTGTTTCAGTCTTTGTAAACATTCCATCATTTTATCCGGTGTCCAGGTAATGTTAATGTTATTTCGTTTGCTGGTAAACTAGCTACAGCTATCGCTAATAGCTGATAATAATCTTCTGTCCCGGATTTCAGCACCAAAAAACGTGAGGACCGTAACTAATACAAAAAAATATCCAAAGCTTCACGTTTCATTACTTAACAGTTTAAAGAACATGCATGAACAAACACATGGCATTGTGAGGTGTACCTCTCCTCTTTCACAGGAAACTTTCTTCTTCCTCTATCATTTACATCTGGACTATACCTTACCGCCACCTTGTGGTCTAAGTTAGTCACTGCATATCTTTTTTAGCTGAGGGAAAAAACATTCAGTCAATTATTAATTTTGCAATCGATTGCCAAAGCGACGATTGAAGCTTCGAAGCATTTGGGTCAGACCTAGTAATAAGTCTGAAGGAGCTGCCAACTGCTGTATCTGCATGTGCCACAGTGGACTATATCATACAGCCCCCCCAAATGTTTGCTTCTATTGGGGTCATTTTAGAGCAGAAGGACGAGGTCCATCTGCTGATCAAGACAAGACAGAGTAATTTTGATGACTTAGGTGCAAAGCCGACAAAGGCCCTCATCTCAAAGGTTATAGCTGAAACATTCTTCACTGTCCCAATCAAGAAGAAAAGATTACTGCAAAATTGAAGAAACTTTACAGTGATAATGTCACTCTGCTCTGTCTCTCTGACAGCAATTACTTCTAAACTGTATGTACCAGTCACCTGTTATTTTATTCACAACTGGCAAATAGGTGACCAAAGCATTGCAACATATGGTTAAAAAAAACAAAAACAAAACTGGCCAATGTGCTTTTCACTACTTTCTCTGTCACTGTATGTTGGCATGTATGAACTGGCGTTCATGCTTGTGATTTTAAGGCGGAGGAGTTGGCATGGACTGGGACTTTGGCTTGCAATGCGAGCATCCCTGATTTATAGGAATTTTAATAGCTAGAAACCTCTTTCCAGTGCGTAGTCTACTTGTCCTGTCAGTGCCTTTCTGAAGTACTTGGGTTAGAGTTGTTATGTCTTTGTAGTCTCTTGCTGCATGGTTATAATTGATGTATTCTCGTGAAGACCTCACTTTCTGACTTCCGGCATTTTGTTTATGGTAAAACTTTTGTGGTGGTTTAAAAAGCTTGTTGTGTCCATACTGTATTTATCCATTACCTGTTATTTGAAAGTCATTCTCACTGTATCACTATGTTGTTAATATTCCCTTTGCCTTATTCATAATGTCAAGAAACTTAAAACATTACTGCAGAATTCTGTACCATATTTTAGACTAAATCTGCTAACCACAAATGGCCGACTAAGCCAAACTCATCTTGTGTCTTGGTTCTTAGCAGGACTTGCTGACTATATCTATATCTTTGATCAGTGTTGCTTGGATTCTTGAGTTAAAGCTTGTTGTCCCAACTGATGCCACTTGCAGTCGATGGTGTTATTTATTAAAGATTTTTCAACAGCCATCTTTGATGCAAGGTTATGCTGCTGTCTCACGTTACGCATTGTGGCTGCATGTGTTCAAGGCGATGCACAGCAGCACTCAGTTGCTTACCTGAATAATTCCCTGTTCATTCATCAGCTCAGGTGTCACTGATTTACACAAGTGCTGCTTGCCTCACCCAGTGATTTCAAGGGTAGCTCAGATGACTTGGCAGTGATTATAGTTCTGCCACATTAATGGAGGAGGTGTTTCTGTGCCCTTGGGTTGAATTAGTATTTTGCTTTAATAAGAAAGAAAAGCACAGTAAAGGGAATACAGACTTAAACAACTAATATGGAGTTTATTTTCAATAATTGCATTTCTACACCACAATAAATTGCAATTCGAACAGTTGACTCAGGTTGTGATGTTGGTCAATGATATTTGATAAGCCTCTGGCCTGTGTTGACCGTCACTCCTAAAATGTATGTTTATTAAAAATGCAACTCGAGCAGGAAATTAACTTAAATAATTTCTGAAATTTTCTAATGGAAACCCAGTGTTTGGTATTTATTATTTAACCGTTCTGAAGTGCTAATGGGCAATTTAAATAATGTAGACTATCAGTATATTCATATGCTCTAATGTTATAGTAACTGATTTAGACCAGAGCTGCAACGATGAGTCTGTTGGTCTGTTACCAGAAAATCAGTTGTCAACTGTTTTTCTCAGTGCAGCAAACCTAAATCAGATTGTTCCTCTCCTCACCTTCATTTCTGAAGGACATGGTGTTGCTTATGGACTAACAGATAAAAGAAGAGGAATACACCTTACGCTGCCAAACTTGTGCAAACAAACTTGTGCTAGCACAGAAAGTGAGAAATCTCCCCCTGCCATCATTTCATGAAACCCAAAACATCACATTGGATTAGGCAGACTAGATGATAAAAGGGCGTTTTGTTGCCTTCTTAATGTTTATCTTTGACAGTTATTTATATTTTGTTAATCTGATAATGTAGAGATAATCAATCAGTTATCCAGGTTAAGTGAGCAGAGTAAAAACTCTTTATACGCAGCCCCTAGCCCACAGTGATCCATTTATTTTAAGTCATTTAACTATTATATACCAGGAACATCATATTAATAATAGTTAAGCATCATATTAGCATTGTTACTCTTCAGGTTAACATACTTTTGTATTACCTATATATAATAATCTTAAAAGAGGCAGCTACCATATTTGATTTGATTAAAATAAAACTGACCAGTTAAATGTTGTCTTGCATTGTCCTTTGACCTATGAAACTTGTAGGATGAATCAGCTCAGTGTTTTTGCAAAAATAAAGTTGGCTGTGAAAATCTTATGCAGTTGGCAGCTAATATGTGAATTGCGCTCACATTGCTGGCAGTGTTTGAAGCCTGCCCGTGTGTTGAAACTGTCTCATCATGGAAGCTTTATCAGCAGTGAGGTTTGCTGACTCTGTTCACTTGCTCTTCTGTTAGTCTGAACTGTGATATGACAGTTTTGCTTGATCATTCCCCGGTTGATGTCTGATCAGAATACGAATCAGATCATTTTCAGCAATTGCTGGGTTGACCTGATTTGAATAATGTATAAATGCTTTAAAGTCTGACCTGATTGAACAATGAAATGGTGTACACTGTGCTTCACAGCTGTTAGATTGCATTACTCATCAATAAATGGGTACAGTTTATTAGGAACAGCATCTAGTTATGTTTGTCAAAGCTCACTGTTAAACAGTGTGAGTGCTATACAAGATGGTGTAACTGAATGATGTGGTAATATACATTTGTTGCTCATTGTGTGCTGTTGTTGCTGGTACAATGAAAATGATATTCGTTAGTCCAAGTTAGCTGTCCTATAACGTAGAGCCGCACAACTCAGCGAGGTGTCTCTTCCAGCAGCTCGTGCTAATTTTGTTGCATGTTCCTGCCACTTGTGTGTTTCCACTCCTCATTGGTATGCCATAGACCACCTGGTCCCAAGAAATCAGATAATCAAGTTTTAAAGCTGAGGATGGCAATGTGTGGAAATCAAGCTAGCTGTAGCATGAGACTCCCGAGGAAGCAACTCCGCTGCACCCTCCCTTCCCTGTTTTTTGGTCTGGCTCCAATTTTATTTCATTTGTTGTCACTCTCTCTTTTAAGGCCAGTTTACACCAAAGATTCACAATGAGAAAACAGTTGTAGGCAAAGCTGCAGCGGTGTAAACTGGTCTGTTTCAGCTCATCTCAAGCCGGCTGGTGTTGTTGCCTTCAATGCAACTTGTCAAGTTGCGAGAGGCCAGTTTTAGAACGAAAGGCACGTCACCGGTTTCAACAGCCAAATGGTTCGGGAAGCGCACTGTAGAGTAACACATAGGAACACATGCTCTCTGCAGTGACCCGTGATTGGCTGAAAAGTGCTCATTACAGTCTGAATAAAGAGCTGTGGAGAGCTGCAGAAGTCTAGAGTTCCTTCAGGCCACCTGAATTACAAAATGCTGAAAGGTTATTATGGGAATTTTGCCGGATGACATCAAAGATAAACCGCCTACCTCAGCTTAATATTTCATTTGTCAATTATATTACATCAGCCAAAACCTCTAGATTTTACAAACACATGGTTTGATACTACTGCTAGTACTTCTACTTCTACTAGACAAATTTGCAACTTAAATTATAAAGGGTGAGAATAAAGATTAAAAAAAGAGAGGAATGGAAACTAAAATGAGGTCCTCTTTTAAATGTCTGCTGTTGGTGATCTGTAGTGACTAATAACTTTTAGTCACTCATCACAATGTAGCAGAAATAGACATGTAACTTTCATTTCTATTTACGATGGAAGTACTAAAGCTTTAAAAGTTAACTCCCAGGGTAGTTGCCCTCTTCACACCTCATTTGAGTGACTGATCTCATAAGGTTCAGAACAGAAGCAGCTGGTCTAAACTCCTGTGGATTTGACTGCAGCTAGAGAACAAAAAAGCAAAACACATTTTAAACAACAAGCTATATTACTATATTTGTGAGACTTAAGAATATTGAATGTTGAAAACATGGTTTATATGGCCCTATTGTTGTTTGACCTTGATTTAAAATAACTAGGATTTTTATGGATTTTTACATTTTACATTTTAAATTCAAATGAATCTAGAAAGATCTCACCACATTGTAAAAATAATCCTGACAAATGGAAGTGTGAGTTAATTTAATTCTACATACTTTTATTTGCAGTGTGCGCAAATTAAGTATTGTTCCAATTTGATTTGTTAATTGCAAGTTTCATCCCGAATATGTTATATTGATAAATGAATAAAATAGAATGATAGTCCGGATTTGCATTGTTGAGTTAACAAGCTCCGCGTGTTTTCTACACTAAAACTGCCCTGTTGTCCGAACTGACACAAAATAAAACACAGGTAGGACAGTGACATAATGTTACTCACAGTTCGAGCTTCTGACTCCTCAACACGACCTTGTATTGATGCAACAGTGCTATCCTTTAGCAGTAGCCTAGCCACTAACTCCGCTTCTTAAAGTTGGTTTTAGGTTGGATATTCAACATCCGCTCCCGAGCAGCATCCGTTTACTGTCTGTCTACTATCCAACCTACAACTAACTTCACCGTCGTGCTCATAGGGCTGTTGCAATAACCACATGAATTACTGCAATATTAATCAAGCCAACCGCGGAGCATGGTAGGCCACCGTCATAAACGCGTATGACGTCACCTCACCTTACGTTCAGATGAAACAATGGCAACTGCACTGATACCTAACATGTACAGTATGTAAATCTCATAGATATGTACCCCAGTGTTAATTTTGGCAGCTGTTTTTAATTTAGATTTAGTCTTAGTCTTAGTCCTAAGATGAAAGTGCATATGAGTTTTAGTTACATTTTAGTCATTTTTATCCTTCATAGTTTTCTCATTACATTTAACAAAATAAGAATGTCACGCGAGAGTGTTAGGTTCTGTCTTTTACACCAGCAATAAGTGTTTCCACTGTCAAGAAAATCAAGGCACCTATGAACAGTTTAAATGATTTATTTAAACTGCTAAAATATCATAGTAAAATCAGATTTAAAAAAAAAAAAACAGAGGTCCTTTAGAATGCAATTTAATAAAATCCTTAAGATAAGAATGTCTTTGTCCCAATACCTCATCGGGCAATAAATAGTTCAGGGAAGGTGAATACTTAAGTCTCAGTGTGACGTTAGGGGAGAAGAGGAGGGGCCCCGCAGCTGTCGACTCCTCTGCTCCGGCCCTGCAGCTCCTTGCTGGATGCTGGATGGTGCAGCTGCTGCGGGAAGACAAAGAGAACCCTAAATCACACTCACACTGTGGCAGCTCACACACACACACAGGGCTATTTGCTTGGTTCGCTTTCCTTTTACTTTTTGTATAGTGGTCATCCTGGCCGTACTTCTCGCCCTGTCGGCCCGTGTTACTCCAGTAAACATCTCAGTGGAGCAGCCTCGGCTCAGCTGCTTCCAATCGCCAGCTGCAAACTTGTATGGAATAAACTTCTCACGTTCCTCGCCTCTCCTGTGTCACCGTTCCTCTGCCCTTTTCCATCCCCCGCTCACCTGTCCATGATCAACTTAGATAGCACACCGTCCTCTGTCTGCCAATCCTGATCCATTACATTTTACAACTGGGAGAGGAGTGTGCGTGCACGTGCACGTCACATGCATGAACATGACATGTCAAAAACCGGGATGCATTGTTTAGAGTTTGACAGGCAGACAGGGTGCACAATCCAGGGAAAAATCATTCCTTTTTTTGCATGTCCTGATATTTATAACTGGCATTTTCGTCTCGTCAATGAAATCACAACATATCTTTTGTCACAGTTTTTATCATTACCGATCTGTTTTTAGCTCTTCTTCGTCTTGTCTTTGTCAGAAAAAATGAGGTGGTTGACGAATAATTTTCGTCACAGTTTTCATCAACAAAATTAACACTGACATATACACATGTACACATCTATGCATAAATCCAATGTTACATTGGGAACTTTTTAGCTTTCAGCCAAATCACGTCTCCACTTCTCCCACGCGCCTTATGTTTTCAGTCAAATAGCCATGCGTGAGTATGACAACAATATCAACAATGGAAGACTAGCCAGCTGACTTAAACTTAGAAAACACTGTATGCAGAGCCAACTGAAACAGACCCACATTTATTTGACGGTACTGAAAATCATATTGTCGGGATTTTTAAATACCCTGGTATACTGTAATACCTAATACTGCCCAAGCCTCATGTGTCCTGCCATATCCTCAGTTGTACAGATGTTTTATAATTGCTCACTGAGCCAACGTAGGATTCAGTTCATTGGGGATTCAAATTCCTATGGGATCCGTGAGCAATTGGGTATACTGTGTTACTTATGTACTGCTTTCTCATGGTCTCATCCTTTGTTTGCCTCTCTCTGACTCAGTTTGTCTCATTCACTCACTCAGCAGACACTCACCAAACACATTTTAAAATAATAATAATAACTTTATTTCTATAGCACTTATCGAAATTAAAATTACAAAGTAAAAAATGGTATGTAAAGGCATGAAAGTAATTTCCCCTTTTAAGGTGAGCCTAATGGGAGTAGCCTTGTTATTATCTCTTTATTATGAAACACTGTGAAAACATCTGACATTCTTTTTATGTTCTACTGACTAGCTTTTCAATTGTACTAGGGGTTTTCTTCTCTGAACATGCGTATAAAGAAAAATAAATGGATAATAAGCACTGTTAAGTCACAGTTGTACAAAAATTTCTCTTTAACCACTTTAACCTCGATTTCCCTGATATGGTTTTAAAAACAAAGTTTCTCTGGTTTTAAAGAAGTGATTAGTAACATTTTTGTACTTTGTTCCATAGATTACAGATTGATCAGTAAATCAGTTTGGATTTGTCAGCACCGATAAAATGCTTTGCAAACCATCGTTATTGGGTGAAACTTGACGTCATCAGTGGCTGCACAGTCTTTATTGGTCTAGCAGGGATGGACATCACCATTTTGCATGCAGGCACCATACACAGTCACTTTTATATTGTTATGGACCTGAGATTATTTATATTTAAATCAAAGTTAAATTTATACAAAACATCAATCTGCCGATCTAAACCTTCACTCATATTACAGCACCATATTAAATAGTTCCTAATCTAAATTTAGGAATAGAATACTATATAAATGCAGCTACAATTACTTAAATTTTGCCAATTCTCTCAATTAATTTGGCTAGCCATAAGTTCAAGTCTACGTAAGTGCAAGTCAAGCACCTGTTGCTTTCACGTAGATGTTCAGCTTAAAGGTTAGTATCCAATTCATCATAAACTCAAAGATTTTTTTATCTGTGAAGAGAGAGGGAGTTCTGCAAATTATTTAGTTGTCTGCTTTTTACTTCTTTATTCTATCGTTATATCAGCCATTGAAAATCCCCTGTTGGTTGACCTTTATTGGGGACATTTAGCTCCAAAAAGGCCATGCTCTTCAGTGACAATACTGAATCACACAATGATTTCAAATCAGATGAGGATTGGATAGAGTTGTTGATCAATACCAGTGACTCAGCTTGTACTTACTGGTTCTGCAATGTCTGGCTTATGAAATGAACTTCCCAGCTGACACTTTTATAATCAACACTGCACCCTGTTGAAATGTGTACACACTCTCAATCAACTTTTACAGATGACTTCATGATCACCACTTAAGGTTCATAAATCCTTTAAAACATCAGTGCCATTCACCTCCTGCACTTGCTCAGTGTCTTGGACAGCGATGGCTCTCCCTGGAGCTAATGGTGCAACAGTGCAGCCATCCTCCACTGCTGAGACAAAACATTAGTAACAACACAACTCTGCCTCCCCCTTACTTCATTATTCTCATGCAGGCATGAGACTGTTGACGCTTTCAAATTAATTGATTCATAAATTAGTGAAGTAAGGTTAAAAAATGCTTTCTACACATTATATAAAATGATAAAAATTGAGATATATCCATAATAAGCACGGTAATTTTATCACTGCATAATAGTCTGCTGATTAAGAATCTAATTGTGAGGTGCCTCAAGATTCCCACTCCCACTTAATCAAGGATGGACTGCTACCATTGCTTGGACATATTGGGTATTTCCATTTTAAAGCTTGCTTTGGTGCTGTGCTTTGGCCTGGCTAATAAAGAATTATTCATCATGGTTCACTTGGAAGATAAAGTAAGAACATGGGTGATAAATGATATTTATGTCTAGATAAATATGTAACCCATAAAGCAAATATCTGATAAAACTATAAATACATTTTCTGTTGATGGTGAGCTTGTCTTTTTAAGTACCATTTAAGGACTAATAAAACTCTTCTTCCTGTAAAAGAAAACACAGTGGATCGTTAAACTTCCACCAGAGGCAGAAAATGGACGGTTGCATAAGATAGTCTCCTCAGGAAATAATAACAAATGCTAAGACAGAGATGGGTGTGTGCAGTATTGTTTTCTGGTTTTGGTAAAGGAAACGGAGGGAAATCCTGAAGAGAAGCCTGGCATAGTGGCCCTAGCAATACAGCAGGGGGAGAAAAATGGAAAAAAAAAAAAGAAAAAGAAAGACTTTTGAATGTAACTCAAGGTGAACATGAAGACGAAAAGTCCACATTCTTGTGCAGATCATAAGGGTTATCTGCAATCATGCATTTAGGTGTTAAGCTTCCCTTTTATATAATGATTTCTCCTTACCCACCAGACTGTGTAAAATAATATGATTATTTATGTTTACATTTTACTTTATATGGTCCCTACATGGAGAGGTGCAGCCCTCTACCAATCCAAATTGATGTGCCCATTTGTGTTTTGTAACACTCCAACACAGAGATGTCAGTAATTCCAGAATCCCCCACTGACCACTGACATTTTCCCTAAAACTGTTTAAAGATGTTTAAAATTTAACATGATTTTATTTCCAGTGTGTTTCATAGCGGAGAAGGATTTGTCAAAGCCTCAATAGCTTCCGTTCTCCTCTACACATTTCCAATTAGTTTTATTATTGTCAACCACTGTGATGTTTTCACTGTGCAAACAAATAAACAATCTGACTGAGACTGTGCTGTTGCAGCAGACGGCACTGGGTTAGTATCTTTTGCTTTTGCTGCATTCAGTCCAATTGCAAACATGTATATACTGTACATGTTGTAGTACAGCTAATATCTGTTTCTATTAAGAACTACTGCTGAGCCATGGTAGTGCAGTGAGACCATAGAGGAAACATGAAGATAGACATGCAGATATATACACTTGTAAACCATAACTTGTAACTCATCAGATCTACTACTAAATCAAATTTAATGACTTAGTCCAGCTTTCTTTGACACACTGATGTTTATGAGTGCTGGTTTGTTCAGTATGTGTGGTATGCATATCTCAATTTGATTACAGAGGCTATGAAGCTTTTGAAAATTTAATTACACCCAAAATGAATATTAAGATCAAGGGCTTTCTTCTGGAGTGCAGCACAAGGAATTATTTGCTTTGCAACATCATATAATTGACAAAATGATACATTCTTTCAGTATGAAGTGGTACCATTAAGCTGCCACATGATGATTAAATAGGTTTGGCTGGTACTTAATTTATGACGCAACTTTGAATATTTCAAAATACAAAGTCATGTTCTTTTACTAAAAGAACCTGCTGCAAACGAAAAAGGAGGGTTCTTTGAAAATGTCAGGAATGTTGCTGCCAAACATGACTGGATAGTGGGCGATACTCTCCTGAGGGAGATTTCCTGTTGTATCACCATAATTTACAGTGACAGGAACCTTAAGCCACCCAAGAGTGTTGATGCTGACATTCGGCTCAACAAATGTTCAGGGTGCACAAAGGGGGACCATAAAGAAAGTACAAGGCATTACAATATATCAGAGCAGACAGTATTTTGTATTCTGTTGTATTGTTCTATAAGTAGATATTTTCATGCGTTTGGTCTATGTTAAAAACTTAAAGGCAGAAATTGAACAAGGATTCCTAGTATAAAAGCAATTTATTAAACGGAAAAAAAAGTGAAGTGAAATTGGTCTTTTGCTGAAGGCAAAAGGGGAAATTGCCATGTTAAGATGTTATTTCATTTATGAAAGAATTTCTTTTAGAAAAAGTAAGGTTTGTTAGATGATGCTAGAGTTTAGTTGAGGAAATGATGGACCTTAATCTGCTAAAGTTGAGGTAAAAAACTGATGTGAATAAGTGGGCGAGCATTTTTTTCTGTCATTGATTAAAACAAACAAGCATCCTCTTTGTCCCTATTTACAGGCAATGCATTCACTGCCCCATGTATGCCTGTGGGAGTTTGAATGTGAAATAATTATGAGGTTACTACATGGATTGGGGGCAGAAGAGGTCTTCACTTAAGCAAAAAAGAAAAGTAGTCCTTTACAAAGTAAAGTCCTACATTTGAAAACTTAATGATTTGAAGTGCAGGTGTAAACTTTCATAAATTGTAAATACTCCTTTAAGAAGACCTGAAATTTCACAGTAGTTGAGTAATGTGCATAGCGACTTTCCCATCACTGATGTTATGTGTAAAATGTGAAAATCAGATTTTCTCTCTTTTAAAGCTATCTGCTCTAATGTTTCCTTATCTTAAGCTGTGAAAGATAAGATGCATGCAGCAGCTTTTTTAGACTTCATTGATTTGTTAAGTAAATGATTAGAAGCACTTTTGGTCATATCCCTTCTGTCTTCAAGTTATTCACTTTTCAAGGGACAAGATAACCATTCCACTTTACACCTGTACAGATGAACAGTGGGTTTCTAGAACAAACAAGCTGGGTTTTCATTTTATTCACTCTGTTTTTATTGTTTGAAGTGTTAATCTTATAAAGGATATTACTTAGTTTATCACCCAATGTCTGTGGAAGGATTTTGAAATATACTTTATGTTCTGTCTACAGGATGGCTCAAGACAGCGTAAAGAAAGGAAGAAGACCGTATCATTCAGCAGCATGCCCACTGAGAAAAAAATAAGTAGTGCAAGCGATTGTATTAATGCAATGGTGGATGGCTCTGAGCTGAAGAAAGTGCGATCAAATTCACGCATTTACCACCGCTACTTTCTACTTGATGCCGACATGCAGTCTTTAAGATGGGAGCCCTCAAAGAAGGAATCAGAAAAGGCCAAAATTGATGTAAAATCCATCAAGGAGGTTCGCACAGGAAAAAATACAGACACTTTCAGAACTAATGGAACCTATGATCAGATATCAGAGGACTGTGCTTTCTCAATCATCTTTGGGGAGAACTATGAGTCCCTGGACTTGGTGGCGAACACTGCAGATGTTGCCAACATATGGGTTACAGGACTGAGGTACCTGATCTCTTATGGGAAACATACCTTAAATATGATAGAGAGCAGTCAGAACAACATGCGTTCATCTTGGCTCGGTGAACTTTTTGATGATGCAGACATTAACAACAGCAGACAAATAACAATATGTGCTGCAGTGCAGCTTACCAAAAAATTGAACCCAGGACTAAAAAATGTGAAAATAGAACTAAAGTTTAAGGAGCTTCACAAAGCAAAGGACAAAGCGGGTTCTGATGTGACAAAAGAGGAGTTCATTGAGGTCTTTCATGATCTTTGCACCAGACCAGAAATATATTTTCTCCTTGTTCAGTTCTCCAGTAACAAAGAATTTCTTGATACCAAGGACCTAATGATATTTCTGGAGGCAGAGCAGGGTATGGCACAAGTCAGCGAAGAAACCAGCCTAGAGGTCATTCAGAAATATGAACCTTCTAAAGAGGGCCAACTGAAGGGTTGGCTCTCTCTTGATGGGTTTACCAAGTATCTTATGTCCCCAGAGTGCCATATATTTGACCCTGAACAAAAAACAGTGTGCCAAGACATGAATCAGCCCTTGTCCCACTACTACATAAATGCATCCCACAACACATACCTGATAGAGGATCAGTTCAGAGGTCCCTCTGATGTAACAGGGTATATCCGTGCCCTAAAGATGGGCTGCCGCAGTGTAGAGCTGGATGTGTGGGATGGGCCTGATAACGAACCTGTTATTTACACTGGTCACACAATGACATCGCAGATTGTTTTCCGCAGTGTCATTGACGTCATCAACAAGTATGCTTTTGTTGCATCTGAATTTCCACTGATCCTGTGCTTAGAAAACCATTGCTCCTTAAAGCAGCAAAAAGTCATGTTTCAACACCTAAAGAAAATCCTTGGAGACAAGCTCCAACTGGATCCTCCAAAACCTGAGGACTGCTACCTCCCCTCTCCCTCCGAACTGAAGGGCAAGATCCTGCTAAAGGGTAAGAAACTGAGCACAAACTGCAATGCCTCAGAAGGTGAGGTGACGGATGAGGACGAGGGGGCAGAAATGTCTCAAAGGATGAGCATAGAGTCTGGGGAACACCAGACTGTTGCACCCAAGAAATTCCAACTGTCAAAGGACCTCTCTGATCTGGTCACCTTGTGTAAGTCTGTTGAGTTCAAAGACTTCCCAACATCCTTCCAGAGCCAGAAGCAATGGGAACTGTGCTCTTTCAATGAAGTCTTTGCTAGTCGCTGTGCCACTGACTTCCCAGGTGACTTTGTTAACTACAACAAGAAATTCCTAGCGCGGGTTTACCCCAGCCCCATGCGGATTGACTCCAGCAACATGAATCCACAGGATTTCTGGAAGTGTGGTTGCCAGATTGTGGCAATGAACTACCAGACTCCTGGCCTGATGATGGATTTGAACATTGGCTGGTTCCGTCAAAATGGGAACTGTGGTTATGTGTTACGTCCAGCGATCATGAGAGAGCAGGTGTCATATTTTAGTGCCAACACTAAAGATTCAGTGCCTGGTGTTTCTCCACAACTCTTACACATCAAGATCATTAGTGGACAAAACTTTCCAAAACCCAAAGGCTCAGGTGCCAAAGGAGACGTAGTAGACCCCTATGTGTATGTGGAAATACACGGCATTCCTGCTGACTGTGCTGAACAAAGGACTAAAACAGTCAACCAGAACGGAGACAACCCTCTGTTTGATGAGAGCTTTGAGTTTCAGATTAATCTCCCTGAGCTTGCCATGGTGCGCTTTGTGGTGCTAGACGATGATTATATTGGCGATGAATTTATCGGCCAGTATACAATTCCCTTTGAGTGTCTCCAGCCAGGTTTTCGCCATGTGCCGCTTCAGTCTCTGACAGGAGAGGTTCTACCACATACCTTGTTGTTTGTTCATGTGGCAATAACCAATCGAAGAGGAGGCGGCAAACCACACAAAAGGGGACTGTCTGTACGAAAGGGCAAGAGGAGTAGAGAGTATGCCAGCATGAGAGTTCTATTGATCAAGGCTGTGGATGATGTCTTCAAAACAGCCCTGCTGCCACTGAGGGAGGCAACAGACCTCAGAGAAAACATGCAGGTAAGACATACAAATTTAACAACATTACATTCATATTCCACTCACTAAAACGCTTGATCTTTGATGTGTGCACTACTGAGCAAACAATATCATCATGGATATACGCAGTAAATGCATTATTTTTTTCCCCCCAATCTTTCAGCATGCAAATGTTTTCTTTGAAAGAGTAGGCTAAAGAAAGTGTAACCCCAAGTCAAGCAGAGATTATAGCTAGATTTACTGCAAAGAATTTTGAACATCTAAAGAGACTCCCACTCTGGAAAAAAAACAAAAAAGAACCCAGTTTGACTGAATCAGATATGATCAAATCCTTATGTGCTGTGTGTATTAGTCAAAACAGTTGAGGATAACGAGTTGAAAAATATTTTCATGACATCCCAGTTGAATGGTAAATCAGTAAAATATATATAGAGGAGGCAAAAGGAAATATGCTTTACTAAAGTAGAAGTACAGATACTTGTCTAAAAACAAGAAGATCTACTGACTCAACTTATTTATTTTTCAAGCAAAAGTGATAAAGTACAGGTTCTGAAATGTACTGAAAGTAAAAAGTATCCTTCTGTAGGACATTTTCACTGGCCTTTTCTTTGCAAAGGTTACTGAGCCTAATACCATTTTAATATAATACAAAGACCATTTAACTCAAGGTAGAATCAATAGGAATGTACCAGAACATGACTTGATTGTTGACTCTCATTCCCAGAATGTAGAATACTGACATTTTGGGTTTGTAAAAGCGCCCTACGCACAGCTTAAAAGGCAAAAGCATTAAAACTAAAGTAACAAGTCTGTTATGAAAATGAAAGGAGTAGAAAGTACAAGTGTTTGTGTTAAAATGGAGGGAGTAAAAAGTTGTCAGAAAAACAAATACTTAAGTAGAGTACAGATACCTGAAAAATCTACATAAGTACAGTAACAAAGTATTTGTACTTTGTTACTACCCACCTCTGTATATTCATAACTTACAGTGTGTATTTAGAAAAGGTTACAGGTTAATAGAAGAAGTAACAATCTCGTTGGATCTAGTCTTTTTATGATATTCATATCATTGCAACTATAACAGATAATGAACATGACCTTAAGTAAGCTGTGAACATGCATTAACCCAAACGTTAGCTAAAAATCCTGTATCTGCTTGACTCTTGAACCTTTTTGTTTTACAATACTGATCAAGCCACCACAGGGATCATAAAAACAGTCTTAATCTTATTCAGATTTCTAGTCTTCAATTCTTGTTTGAAGTCTCTGTAAACATAAACGACATTTTAAAAAACACTTTGCCAAGTGTTACAAAACTTTGTGGTTGGTCTCAGGTTGCGTTTCTTCAGGCTTCGTATTAGGATTTATTTTGGTGGCCCTGTTTATATTGCAGTCATTGTGTGATAACAAGACACTGGCCTTGAGACTGTAACACATCTTGGCCGTGGTGTCACAGTTTGTCCCTCCGGTTGTTTATGTAGGGTTTAAATTTGGCCTCTCACAGGAAGGTTAGGATTTGTGTGTATGTGTAGGGGTGTGTGTGTGTGTGTTTGTTCCATTCTCATGTGATACTGGTGTCAGTACAAAAAGGATTGAGTATTTATGAGTAGCTAATAAGTGCCCCAAAGAAAGTTCTCACAAGGAGCGACTGAGCTCTCGGCCACTTTTTTTTAATTGAGGGCAACTCTGTGAAGTTGTGGTTATATTTTTAATGCAGATCCATTCCAGATTTTAGCAGCATGGGGTGTTAAGCTTTTTCATTTTTAGATGTTTACTAATAATTATAACATTAGACAAATGTTTTACTTGCAATTCCAATATAAACCTTGTGCAATCCCAGCTTTAAATTTCTCTCCTGTCTCTGCAGAATGCCATCGTGTCCTTTAAAGAGCTGTGTGGCCTTTCAGCAGTGGCTAACCTGAAGCAGTGCATCTTGGCCCTTTCCCCTCGACTGACTGGTCCCGACAACAGCCCCCTTCTGGTGTTCAACCTTACCGATCAGTACCCTACCTTAGACCTCCAAGGTACGCTACCTGAGGTCCTCAAGAAGGTCGTCACAACGTATGACATGGTGAGTAGTGGCTGACAAGAGTGTTGACATTATTTGCACAGCACTAACAATTGGAAGCAAAAGTGAAACAGCTGAATCGGATGAAGTACCATCATTAAAAAGGGAAGAGGGGGAGACCCAAATCATTGATCTCACAAGTAAAATATGAAAGGGCGATTTAATATTCATTTATACAAACCTTAATAAATACAGAAGATACAGATAAAACCACATATGTTATAAATATGTTCATATCAGAGGAAAATGTGCTTTTTTTCCTCGTCTCTTCACGGTGCTTGTGTGAAGAGCTGTGCATAGAGATAAACCTTGACATTCTCAACATATAAAATAAGGGGGATTTAGCAGTGGTGTTATCTATCCATCTATCTGTGTATCAGTCTATCAAAGAGATAATGTAGACCCAACCCAGCAAGCTAGTTTGCCTCAAATTGAATCGATACCTTGGCTTTACTGGATCTAAAGGGGACATACAGCGATGGTTAAGTAATGGGGCTGGACCTCTGTAAAATCAATGTTCACGAGTTATGCAACATGCAATTGAGGCCATTCCCAGTCAACACCATTACCTTAACACATCCTGTTCTCTTTCACTGATTCTCAGCCTGTTATGTAATCGGACTTTCAATCATTTGATGAGGCAGAACTCCCTCTGCAAAAATCTGCTGTCAGAAGTAGAGCAACTAGTAGAGGTGTTAAAATTCTGAACCGGGTGCAAAGGTGCAACAAAAACTTTCACTATTTCATGACTTCCGTACCCCACTTTAACTTTTTACTTTTAGCTTGACTCACACTAATGTGTCAGAACTGCTGTTTACGTAGATATACACAAATTCCCTTAAACTGGACTCTTCTCTTGTCTATGAAAATCCACTTTCATCAGACTGTATGACTTTTTTTCTTAATCTGTCTTTTTTTTTTTTTTTTTTTTTAACTCTGTTGAATTTGGCCTGCTTGTGAATTACCAAAATGCTGCATTCTGATCACATTAGTTTTCCAAAGACTTTTTGCTGTACTTAGTTAATATTAGGACTGTCTTAAAAGACACTTTACTTTGTTAGTGAGTAAAGTGGTCCTCAGCAATAAGATAGTTCATGTATAAAGTGAATCTGCTGTTGTAGTGTTCTCGAGTGTTCTTGATATTTCAGATTAAAATGGGTTTACAAAAACCCAGGAATCCCACCATTTCAACCGAATAAATAAATAACTGATTAAAACTGACAAAAAAGGAAAGAGATATGAACTGAACTGTTGCCCCAAAATCAAATTAGGAACCGAACTGTGGACCTGGATAATTATTACACCCCTAGCAACAAGTGAACTACTCTGAATAATTCTGCATCTAGACATTTGAGTTTGTTTTATGAGATTCATCTCCATCCTTTTAGCTTTACAGCCTTTTGGCTTTAACGTTATGTCCCCCGGATATTTTATTTAACCTTATAAGGATTAAATTTAGTGTGAAACGAGTGTGTGATCCCAGCTGTCAAACATATACAATATGCATCATGGGAGGACATAATGTAAGGTGAAAACATATTGGTGAGGGCACATGTGGTGTTAATAGCATCATATTTATTAACTTGTTTTATACATTTTTAATTCACTCAGACAGTTTGAATTGCACTTCACACAAATTGACACACCTGTCATGTGCACACCTGTGAAATTTCACATTGAATTTAAATCATGGAAACAGTGCATTGAGAAACTTATTTTTCCGGAACATTCCATCCCTGGAGACTCAAAGATGAACATCTGAAAAGGAGGATGTTGCTGAAAGATTTAAGAAATTAAGGTGACCTCCCTGCCTTATTCAGACTGAAGAGTGAAGGGCTAGTTAATTGGCCCTGATGGAAAGAGTGCCAGGGAAATTGAGCTGGATAGAAGAAAGGAGGAATTAACGGGTGTTTGGGGACCAAAATCGAATCAATCAAGAGTAAGGACTTAAATGGTCTCAGGCTGCAGGCCTTGATCATCTGCATCAGAGTGCCAGAGGAGACAGGGAGCAGGAAGGTGCACAGCTGATGGGGAGCTGACAAGTACAGAGGCATAAATAAAATGAGGAGAGCAGAACTTAAAGAGTTGTAAATAATGTATGAAACAGTACGATTAGAAATTCAGGCACTGATCAAAATTCAGCAGAGAATAACCAGGCTTTTGCTTCTAATTGGCAAAAAAATAAAATAGTGGTCTCAGTCCTTGCCCATTTGCGTACTGAGGAGGAGAGACTCAGCATGATGCCAGCTTGTGGTCTCAGATAATAAGGTCTGATTTCTGTTTTTCTTTGCAACAGATGAACTAAGAGCATGAGTGTAAATAGAGATAAGTTTGGAACGCATAATCCCTGAAATACAAGAAGAATACAAAGCCCATATATGCTTCATTGTTTTGTTTGATATCAATACAATATTATTTTTTCAATGGAACCTGAATATATTATTTATATGCATATCTTCAGCAGCATTGTATCCATAATTCAGCTTTGTTGTGTTTTAAATGTATTCCTCTTTAGTTTACTAGCTCCATGCACAGTGGTATGGTAAGTCAACATCACATAAAAATAAACAAGCATTTGTCTTTCGCTAAATGTGGGTAATGATGATAGAACTTAACATAACATTTTCTATGAGGTACTCATTAGTATGCAAATGGGGCAAAGACCACCCATTTACCTTAGATTGTTCCTTAAAATACATTTGAGATCCTGCGTCTGCCACCAAGACAGTAATTTCTTCTCCCATCAGGGAACTAATCACAGCATGTGCGACAGCTCTTAGTGTCGCAACTGCAGCTGCGGAGTGACAAACAGCCACAACCACTTAGTCATGACTGCGTGTAGCAGAACATGGTGATTCACTGCATGGGTTTGTGAAACTCTTATTGGCAACCCTTACAGCAAACAATGTTGGGATGGAGTCTGATGTTATAATGCTTAAACAGTGTCTGCTCGTGTTCTATATTTTATGTTGTCAGCTAATTTAATGAAAGGATCCAAATCAGCAATGTGTTAACATGACTCCCAATATTTTAGTCCCCTTTTAGTCCCCTACTAATGACAGAAATCTTTAGAAATGGTTCCCAAATATAAACAGTAGTGTCGCTTATCAAAAGGTGCATTGCACTTTTTACTTGACAGTAACTCAGGATTCAGTCAAAATTCCACAACTTCTTAAATGTCCATTCTCTCAACCTCAAGGATGCAACATTACATGCTGTAAGACAGGGATTAAGGTTATAACCTGTTGCAGTACTTAGAGTTATTATAATGAGACCTAGCAGGATTTAGAGAAGCTCAGAGACAAAAAGAGAGGATGGCTTATGTGTTTCAACACTTAACATAGCACTCTACTGTGCTGTTACACTGATGTCAGGCTGTGATGTCTCTTGCCTTCTCTAACAGCAAAAACAATGTGCACAATACATAATAACACAGCTGCAGGAGATTCGTGACATGCAGACAGTCCAGTGTCGCTCATTGACTCATGTTAAGTTAAAAAAAAATCCCCTTAAACTTAAACAAAATGTGAAGGAATCTTAGTGTTTGTGGGAACCTCGATTAAAACAGTTTTGATG
>JAQLOL010000025.1:4755810-4776667 GCA_029783665.1 Naso thynnoides | reverse complement strand
AACAGTTTTGATGCTCCACAAATATTTCCCACAACAAGATAGTATTGTATGTGTGATTGACTTAATATTAACCACAGTACTCATGTTTACAGTAATGAAAGTACATATCACCATGTGACCCATTTGTGTTTAAATGTTTTTGAACACATAATTAAAAAAAAAAATAAAAGGATACATTTGTTTCTGGTTTGGGCCTTCTTATTAGATTTGACAATAAGATACAAATACAGAAAATCACCAGACCTCTAAAAAAAACTAAATTATGAGGGTGGTAATGATTAAAATGTGTAAGTTTAATCACTTGTGATTTAAAAAAAAAAAAAAAAGTATTGTCCACATTTCCCTCCATGCTGTTCCTGACATGCACCTCCCCCACCTGCTCTCTTCTCTTGCTGACCGGCCACAGAGCTGTCATGTCATCCAGATTGTTCTCAGAAACTTGATGTTGGTCACTGCTGTTTTATTCAAACAGAGTGGCTTTGCTACAGTAAGCTTGAATAAAAGTGTTTTCATTCCCTTTTTTGTCTTGGCAGCTGAGAAGGGCAGCCTGGCTTTGTGACGTGACCTTGCAGTGCACTTAAGTCACTTGGGGAGTGTAAAATTAAATGTACAGATCCATTCTAACACGTCTGCAGACACAAAGGCCCCTTTACCCAACAGGCACTAATTGAAATCAAAAGCAAAGTAACTTTTGGCCATATATGTCATCTGCTTTGGATGAAACAATTAAGCTACTACTAAGTTAATGAGAACGAAAGCTCCAGATGGTCTGTCAGGCACCATGTTCACTCTGTGCTTATTTACCTTTTTTGTGACAGCCTACATGTGCATCATTAACCTCATAAAACACACTGCTGTTCTGTCGTCCTTGTGTGAGGAAACCAGAGGGGTTTTTTTAGGGTGATGTGAGAAGGATGCTGTGTTTGCATTTAATATGTAAATGGATTCCCAATGTCTTGAGTCTGCCTTAATGGCCACCATGAGAGTTGTAACTGTCTGCAGGTCGGCAGAGTTTGTGCACTCAATAAATGTTGAGCATAACACCAAAGAAGCTAAACTTAGCATCTTTCACAGCTGCAGTTTCACTGATAACACAGTAGTGATCTGCATCAAAATGACTCACGTGTTTGTTTTATTCATCACAATCACATGACCTTAATTGCTCCACCCCCCCACCCCCCCACCCCTTTTAAAGATGCACTTTCAAAACAAAATGTCAGGATTGACAGCTTTTTTGGGGGTTTTTTTGTTTTTGTTTTTCTTTAACGACAAGACACTGTTGTAGTTTGTTGAAAAAAATATATAAAAACCTTATTCTTAATAAAGACCCGAGTCGCTTGTCTCTTCTCCCCTCTAATTTTGGCTTTAAAAAAAAGAAAAGGAAAAAAAAATTCAGCAACCACACCCACAGACGTGCCTGTAATAACAGCTTGTTTTCTAAGCCCTCCCTGGATAGAAACTCCCAGCTGCCAGACAGAAACAGCTCCCTGCTTTATTGTGGGTGCCTGTTATGCTGATGTAGAAAAAAATAAATGCTGATATTAACAATATGTTTGTCTCCTTTCAGATGATACAGACCTCCAAAACTCTGCTGGAGAATTCTGAGGGCTTATATGAGAGGATTCTGCAAACTCAGAAAACAGGTAAGAGATGGCCATCCAGCAGAGGGAGAATGACCATAAAAGGCTGTTTCCTGACAGTTAAATCTTTATCTACGGTCCCCCCTCATCTCCGACGTTACACAACACTGACCACTCCAAGTGAAATTCAGCAGGACTGATTGTATTTTGCTCACTTGGATAAGTAAAAATACCTTTTGAATCGTGTTCAAGTATGTGAACGAGTGACTGTTTCTTGATTAAAAGCTGTGGTTCAGACAGAGGTGTTCATTTAATCCAGTAATATCCTCCGTGCTGTGTTTTAACTGCAAGGTGGTTTAAGGTCAGAAAACATCAAAACAAACAGATGACTGTCTATAATCCTTCTCCAACAGACTGCCCTTGTATGTGTGTTCAATGTTTTTATAGAGTCCCAGCTTTCTTGGCCATTGTGACATAATGATGTAATGTGGCTAGGGCTTATTTTAATCCATTAATTTTCTGGGAAGGGAAGTTTGATGGACAGCTCATCATTTAGGCAAGATCAACACTCAAGGCTATGTGCGCAGACACAGCTTCAAGAGCGGATATGTTGGCTTCATGTTGTTGAATAATGGGTATCTCTACTTCTCTGTTGTGTTTAATCTGTGCCCATTACTTTCAGATGCCAGTCGCAATTTGCAGATAATTTAAGAAGTGCTAGATTCTATTGAGACATACAGAAAAAGTTGTTATTAGGAAGAAATGTAATTTTACATCAAGGCTGGGGTAGGAAACGTGGAAATCAAGCTGGCTGTAGCATGAGACCCAACTCTGCTGCACCCTCCCTCCTTGTCTCGGGCTCGTGTTTTATTTCGTTTGTTGTCATTCTCTCTTTTAAGTTCAACTTGCACCAAAGATTCACAGCAAGGTGAACAGTTGACGGGAAAGTCGCAGCGGTATAAACTTGTCTGTCTCTGCTCAACTCAAGCCAGCTGACGGTGTCGCCTGCAACTCAGCTTGTCAAGTGGCCAGAAGCCAGTTTTAGAACATAAGGCGTGTCACTTGTTTCGACAGCCAGTCAGCTCATTGCAACATCACCTGTTGCTAAGAAGTGCAGCGCAGAGCAGCCATTAGGAACATGCACTTCCTTAAATGACCCGCAATTGGCTGAAAAGTGTCCGTCACGAAGAACACCTGAATTATGCTGAATATGCTGGAAGGTTACTCTGGGATTTTTGTCCAAGGCACCAAAAATTAGGGGTGTCCCAATCTAAACCCTGGATCGGACGTTGGCCCTGATATCTGCCAAAAATGCCAGATCGGATCGGACGGAGTGGAAAAAATCTGATCCAAGCGCTCCGATCCAGCATGCAGCGTGCACGTGTGAACAACAACAGTGCCAGACTCATGGTTAGTCATGTGGATGAATAGGCTAGTAGGCTGACGTTAGCAGCTATCTCCAGAGCAGAGATCAGTCAACTACATTACAAATCCAAAATACAACAATAAGACTCTTTCCCGGTGGTTGTGTGCTCTACCATCGGTGTGCGTGCAGCCTCAGATAGAGATGTTCATACGCCTAAATTTTTATGACATAATTAACCCTCTGAGGTCTGCAGGGTGGTAAACAACCATAAAATATAAAGTTTACAAAACATTAAAAAACCTTTGATAGAAAAAGGATTGCAACTTACTTTTCTTTTAGCCGGAAACTAACAGCCGTACTGATGAGATCATCGTCATATCCCTTTCCCCGGCTGAGTTATGTCCCCTAAAACTTGAGAGATTTTATACAAGGTCTTTGGTAATTATTAAGTCCAGTTAGTGCAGTGGTCCGTCCTTCCATGTAAAGTCAGTGTGTCTACTACTTCCGCTTCCTGCCTACCAAAATAAAATCACTACAGAAATGTTAAAGATGTGTTTTTGTTACACAGGGACATCTTAATTTATTTTAAATTTATTTTACCGAGAAAACAAGAAGCTCCTCTTCTTCGTTGGTTTTACTGATAAACTCAAAGCCACAATTCCATCCACTGTGTCGGCGTGTTTAACATGATATTATTCACTGCTGACTGTCTGAGTGATTGAACAGGATGCGCAAATCCACAAATAGAAAATCTATTTGTGGCGGACAGTGTTGATATTGTGGTGGGACGACACAAATAAATGAACGTGTGGGAAACACTGATATACTCGGGGAACTATTTGTTGTTCTCCATTTGAGTAATATCACTTGGTGAAGCCTTTTCTTACATTGCAGACTGTATAATTAAAAAATATCTGATATCAGTAATAGAGAAAAAGAACACTGCACTGTTTCGGATTTATATCGGTATCGGCAGATAGTTTAAAAAAAAAAAGCACACGTATCGGATTTATACTGGTATCAGCAGATACTTAAGCCGCTAATATCGGGATCGGATCGGACGTGAAAAAGTGGGATCGGGACAACCCTTCCAAAATTTAACTGACTCCAGCTAATGTGCTTCATAATGCTGGACTCTCCGACAATAGATTCCTTCTAAGTAGCACGGAAGGCTAATTTATCAACAAGTAAGCTCATCAGAAACGCTAGAACTAAGAGCTGAGGAGAGGAAAGACAGATTATCATGACCACAGCTCCCCTTTATTGGTTTCCTGATAGATGACTTATGAAATATTACATTTCTTTTACAGGAGGACTGTGTGTTTTAATGAATGTGGATCAAAGGCTTCATGTGGTTTTTTTTTGTTTTGTTTTTTGTGTGTGTGTTGTTTTGTTTTTTTTTGTTGTTTTTTAATACCATTTCAGTCCTTAACAATTAATAGTCAGAGGCTCTGAGACGAAGATGTGCTTGAGCTTACTGGCAGCAACAAGATACACTAAAGCCTCTGCTCATATCTATGCATCTGTGAATCTCATTTTAGCCATTTTCTGTTTGCTTCAAATTCGGCTACACAATTAGCCATTAAAAAACGCTATTGAATGAAATGAGTAGGAAGCCTATGCTTTCTTTTAATCATAATTATCCTGTTTGTGTGTTCAGCCTTCATCAGCATCTTTATTTGCCAGCAGCTGACATTATTAGTAGAAATATTTATTCTATGTACTGTCTGCAAATGTGTTGGCTCACATAATATTTATTTATTTTTTTATTTGAAGTACAAGTGTGAGTGCACATTGTTAGCTGTTGTGCATCCTAAGTTTTGCAAGTTGCTCGTCTTCCATGAGACTAAAACACTCATTTGAAATAATGAAGTGTGTAAGCCTGAAGGTGAGGTCTGCAAGACATTTTTAGATTTTATTCTGATCCGTTACTTACACATTTTTTAAAAAATGCATTTCATCAACATTATGCTCTGTTTGAGGTCAGATAAAACTCCATTTGATGAGGCGCACATTAGAAACACACAAGATGTGATGTAACGATCTTCTGTGCTGCACAGTGAGTTCCAGCCCTTATTGATAAACCCCTCGTCATAGTGAATCATTCTTTTATGTGAGACAATAGTCAAACTAATAATGCAGCAGTGAAAATGCTCAAGTGGTTCAACCCTTTTTCAAAAGCTTCCACAGAAGCTTTGTGGGGCTTTGTTGGTCTCAGAGGGCCATTATATATGATTATCTAAAATCAGCTGGAGAAAATTCAGTGATTGCAAACTAGGACACAACAGATGGCAAACTGATGAACTCGAACACTGACTTACTTTCCATCCTGAACTGACTGTATTTTCCCAGCTGTGTGTGTGTGTGTGTGAGAGAGAGAGCGCGCGCACACGCTCATGCGCATATTTGTATTTCAGTGTGTGCATTTGGCACAGCCTCATACAGTTGTCTGATGTATAGATACTGGGTCAGTACAAACCCAATTCCCCCTTTACAACAACAAGCAGATCGTTCCAGCCACAACAGCTATTAAAGTTGTGAATAATCCATCATACCACCTTAACAAAGGCCCACTTTTCCCTCAGAAACACACACACACACACACAAACAAAGTGTCAGAGAACAGACTTATGTTATTGTAGCTGAGACATGGGTGTCACCTCCCTCATCTGACACTCACTTAGGTTCCAGTTAGCATTCAGGGCAGCTGGACCGCTGAACCTGCTGCAGACTAATAAGATCAGTGCAGAAGATGTTTTTAAATGGCAAGTGAAAAGTTGTAGTGTGCCAAGTGGTGCTGCAGTGACATTTTGCAGAAGATGTAGCAAAGAGCCAGTGTTTGTATTATGCAAGTTAAAATAACTTTTGATGTGGATTCTCTAAGATCATTTAGTATGTCAGACAGTGCATTACTATACTCACAAAACAGTCGCCAGTTTTCAACCAAAGATGCCAACATTTGCTGGCTCCAGCCTTTAAAATATGAAGATTTCCTGCTTTTTAGTGTCATATCTTATTAGCTACATTTAATATTATTGGGTTTTTGACTGTTGGTCGGTCAAAACAAGTAATCTACAGATGTCGTCTTGGGTTCTGAGAAATTGTGATCAATCTTTTTTTCAGGTTGTTTTGACATTTGAGAAGACTAAATAATTTGTCAATGAGGAAAATAACCATCAGATTGTTCATATTGTTCTCATTAATATGAATCAGTCATGGGTGACAGCTTTTCCTCAGTATTCCATTTCTGATAATTAAGGAATATCACAAGAGGGAGTGATGTCGTACTGTAATATCATCACGGCTGTGATACGGGCGTAGAGGAAGTTTTGGCCACTTTCTGTCCTTAATTATGGCCGATTTACTCATCATTTCTAAGATGTATCAGTGGTGGAGATCCTACACAAGTTGGGAAACTTCAAAACGTCGGGTCTGGGTGATAAAATCATCCAGAGCCTGTTGAGTTAAGTCGCAAAGCTCACATTCAAATATTTAGCATTAGCTAGTAACGTTAGCTTCGGGAGGAAGGAGCGCATGTCATTTTTCTATCATTAACTACGGCCAATTTAATCATCCTTTTTGCTCAGCGTCAGTTGTAGAAGTCCCAGAAATGTTTGAAAACTTAACATCATGTCTGTATTCATAAGACAATCCTGTGGTGTCTAAAGTTGTGTTGTCAGAGCTTCACAGTATTCACACACAGCACCAGCTGTTTTGACCACTGTGTCTAATTCAGAGTCCTTTCGGTAACGTGAAATTCCGGCACTCTGGTCTGTATTTTTGTAGAGTAGCTTTTGTTTTTCTCCTGATTCAGTTGGTTGGTACAGCCGTAAACGGCACAAAACGTAGACATTTTGATAGTGCTTCTCCATTCAGAAATCACTTCCTGACTCCCATCTGCGGCTCGTCGCAGTGACGTGACGTCATCTGTAACGCTCCTATGTTGCCATGGCAACACGTAAGCGTTGATGCATAGTAATACATACAGAGTGAACAAACCGTGATGTTGTGGTGAAATATAGTCACGTTTTTAATGTCTCTTAGCCAATCAAATTGCTTGGCTGGAACTAACTTGTATAAAGTGCTTTATTGGCAGCATTCTAGGGTATGAGTACATAATTATCTCTCGCTGACAGAGAATTATCAGTAATAATCCAGTGAATAATTCAGGTCATGCTCCTGATTGCTACCTCATACCGTTGTCGTTTCATGCTGTTAAGGTGCGTGAGCCTCCATTGTACAGTTGCAGTCTTGCAGCATTACCTCACGGTTCAGTCTGAAATGCTTTGCTGAGAATGAGCTTCCCCCTTTCTTGCCTGCCAGACTCCATAAAATGTTGCTAGGCAACCCCGTGTGTGTGTGTGTGTGTGTGTGTGTGTGTGTGTGTGTGTGTTAGAGAGAGAGAGAGAGGAGGCTGTGCACCTTCTTCAGCACAGTCATGTTCATGTGCACGGCAGCAGCTCTGTAGTTAAAAAACAGTGACCTGAAATTGAAGAAATAATTTGACATGTCAGTGAAATACAGGAGATGTAAACGCTGCGCGTGTCATTTAGGAGCAGTGCAGTGATAACGAATGTGCCAGATCTGTTAGTAAATTCTGTGTATTGTTTGAGGTTTTATCCACACATGAGATCTGGTGGCCGATTTGTAACCTCAGTTGTGAGGCTTTAAAACAGCCCAATCCCACACCTGTTATGGTGATTTTACACAAAGGGGTCTCTCTTGCGTGCACACCATGTTTCCATGGCAACAGCACCAACAGGGGCTAGGACAGACTAGCCGATATCAGAGCTTCAACTGGAAATTTGTGCATTCTTTGTAGTTAGTCGTGTTTCCAGCACATAGGTGTGTTAAGAAGTTATGGGCTTTGTGCGTAGCAGGAACTCTTATCCATCTCCCTCTGGCTTTTTCTTCTCAGACCGTGGTTGCCTGTTGCTGCACTGTAAAGCCAACTGAACATTAAACATGTCCTTACTCAGACTCAGTCATGCAAAGAGGGAAAAAAAGAAAGGGAGAGGAAGAGAGGAGGTGGGAAAGCTCCTCAGGAGACAAATCCCTCCTCTGTTCGATGCCTTGATGCTAATCCACAGTGAAAGAACGTCATGTCTGTCTGCCTACACTGCATCTCTCCTCTGCTTTTCTCTCTGTTTCCGGGGCTCTTTCTTCTCCCTCTTATCCTGCCTCACTGTTTCCTTCAGCTCTTCTTTTTTGTTTTCTTCTCTGCCTTGAAGTTATCTTGCCTTTTTGCTGTCTTTTGTATTCATCAGTTTTAGAAGTTTTGCTACTCCTGTCCCTTGCTATCCCATCCACACCTCATTTTATTGTGTCACTGTGCTTTAACATTTCTCTTAAGGGTGTAGATTTTACAAATAAGACTATAAAAACTGGGTGTTGCAAAAGGACCTGAAGACACACACTTGCTGCCATTGTTAGCAATAAAAAAAAAAGATATTTGTTGAATAGAAATCAGTTTGCTTGTGCTTCCTCTCTCTCTCTCTCTATATATATATATATATGTGTGTGTGTGTGTGTGTGTGTGTGTGTGTGTGTGTGTGTGTGTATAGATATAGAAATATAGATACACTTTTTTTTCAGAAAATGGTGAGAAATACATTTTATATTGAAAATAATGTGATGGCAGATGCTCTTGCATTTTGGCTCTCTAACATCCTTCAGCATTGTTACAGAACTGGAGCTTGACGTCTTCTGTTTTCATACCTAACATCCAGGACACGTTCAGAGAAGCTCTGTTCTTCCGCATACTCGACCCTGCTGCGGCGAGAGGAGACTGAAATGTTGACGGTGCATGCCGGTGTCTTTGCTCTAATGTATTTCCTCACAGTGACAACAGGCTTATCACCCAGTCACATCTCCAGTCACCTCACAGCTGCTCTTGTGCCTCACTAAGTACTATGAATTCCAGCCATAAAGACCGACTAGGCACCCGTTCTCATCTGTTTTTCTCTCCTCAGCGATGGAATTTCACGAGAACCTCCATGACTTGGCTGTGAAGGAAGGGCTGAAGGGCAGAAAGCTGCACAAAGCAGTGGAGAGCTTCACCTGGAACATCACCATATTGAAGGTGAGATTTTCATTCACAGCATGCACTACTACTATGCTACTCCAACTTCTGCCCCATTTCCACTGAGAGGTAGAGTTCGGTTTGGTACGGTACAATTTTTTTATTTTCATTTCCACTTTCAGAAGGGTAACAAAGGGTACCAGATAACTGCACCGCACCATGACTATTTTGATCACTCTTTCGTTTGGGTACCAAGGGGTCCCAAAGGGTCCAAAGGGGGTGGAGCTACACACACTTTAGTCTGTTTACTGCAGACAGGGAAAAAGCTGTTTTTACGTGTTGTCATAGAACTGTTAATCAGCAACAGTACATTTTGTCTATTTTTTAGGCAAGAATGTAGCCATGTAGATTTAAATATGTGGTCAGTTTATCTAAATAAAGCTTAAGTAGGTTGAGGTTGAAGTTGGTAGAGGTTTGCTCGCTGCAGCCCCTTTGGCTCCCTGTGCTGTCACTCCGGGGAGACAGTTAAATGATGAACCGATGATCTGTGTAGCAGGGTTAGGCCAGTGGACAATGTCATCGACCATTGGCAGTGATTGAAAGCCACCGCGACTGCGCCCTGACCATCACCTCATCGTGGTTTAAAAGCCGCCCCTCTCCTCCCTGCCCTGCTCTCTTATGCACAGTCAGACTTACAGACTCACTCCCACAGTTGCACTCCAGCAACGACAGAAAGTTTTTATAAGTTAAGATGATGCGGGAAGCATTCAGTAAGCATAAAACTCACTCTGTAACGTTAGACGATAAGATGAGCCTGTAATAGTGCCGTCACTTAGGGTTAGGGTTAATACTCTCACAGCACAGGACACACACACAGACACATGCTGAAGTAACGGCCATAAATATTCATGTTATTCTGACACGGGACAGTAATCATTCTAAGCATTTATTTCACGAAGTACCGACATGTTTACCGGAGTGATGACGTAAAGTTATTAAACCATTAATGATGATGACTCAACTTGGTGTTTTATGGTAAGACTAAAAGCGCTGTAATGTTTGTTCCTCAGCGCTGTGTTCTCTCTCTCTCTCTCTCTCTCTCTCTCTCTCTCTCTCTCTCTCTCCCTCTCCCTCTCTCTACCTCTCTACCTCTCTCTACCTCCACTGAGCTGCCCAAAGCAAAGCGCAGGCTGGGTCAAACAGGAAATATGCTACTAAGTGCAGCAAAATGGATGGCGGAAAAGAAGCACTGCACTTGTAAGAAATTAAAAATAAATTATATGTAAACACAGAATGAGCAGTAGCAACAATAGAATGCAGGGTGCAACGTTTAACGGTTGTCCGAATGCCCGGGGCAACTAAAAAAAAAAAAAATGACGGGCATGCAAAACCTACCCACACAAGCCCAATCGGGCAAGTACCGACTCGGAGCTATGTACCGCACCGTCTGTAGAGAGTTCCCGGCTAAAGCCGATAAAAGTGGATCATTTTTCTGTGGCAGCGACAGCTACAGAAAGCAGAACTTGGAGAGCCACGCTTAATCCATTCCACACATGGCTTGCGTTGAGGTAGTAAAACACCAGGCTGTTCTGGACCAATGGACCGTTGGGTCCGAAGACTTCAGACAGAGACAGAGCAGTCCAGGGCCTAAAATTTTGCGCGGAATTTAATAAGATTCCAAAAATCTGGAATTTTACCATGGGACAATCCCACAAATGGAAGCCAATCATTTGTTTTACGTCAGATGAGACACAGTACATGGTTATTATTACACGCTTTCATAGATTTTACAGGAGCTCCGCGGAGAGAAGGAGGGAGGACAGAGCATCGTCACGTGAAGTAGGAGTAGTGTTTCTGCCGGTGACGTTTTACTGTGACCGCCACAGCAATACAAAATATCAAAAGCTAATAAAAACGTTTTGCGATCAGTCAGCTGATCTGTTTCCTCAATATATACACGGTTATTATTGAACGCGAGTACATTTACCCGCGAGGCCCATGCTGCTCCCTTTGGAGCCTCGACAGGAGGTGAAGGTGACCCATGACCAAAAGTCTATGAACATGCAGTGTCATAAAGAAGATTCAGACAATGATACATGAGACGTCGCCTTTATTACCTAATCTATCACTGCGCATTCAACCCGTGCCGGACTCCTTAATCTGTCAATCAGCTGACAGTCTGTCTGTTGGAATCCAGTGTGTGTTAGGAAAATGTCACATGTCCACACAGTCACACAAAGTGAAGTCACGAGAAAGTAAAATGTGCAGCATCCTTCTCATAACCCAGCGCACCACAGGGTTTGTTTTCCTGCAGCTGCTGACAGCCTGTCACAGCAGGGCCAGTCCTAGACAGTTTAGGGCCCTGGGTGAGATTATGATTTGGGGCCCCCAAACTGCTACGGCATTAAGTCGTTAGGTTAAGTTGTTTACTTTCTTTTTTAGCGAGTGAAATGTATGCGCCACACATCCAGAAAAAGGACATCCTAGGCAGAGCAAGTAGGAATTTAGATAGGGCAAGTAGATTTGAAAAGTACTTTGCATGCTATGATTTAAAATGTGTTACAGCAAACACAGACAATGAGAGAAAGTCAGAGTTCAGGGTCAGCAGCATCAGGCACATTTTCCCGTGGGCATTTCCACTGGCTGCTGCAGGAATCTTACCAGCGCTAATCCAGTTAGATGACAGATCCTGTCAGGGATGGGTAATAGATTTTCCAAAGAGCTGCTGTCACGAGAAGCACTCACATGGAGGCCTGACAACAAACTAGAATGACTGAGGGCTTATGGGATGTGCAGTCTGTGTCCATGATCCCTTGCTGCTGGTAATAATACGTCTTAAATTCTGTATTGAAATAGTTTTTGAGGGAGATTTTACTTGTATAAATTACTGGCATCCACTCTGATATTCAGATTGAATTGTCTGCTGATTTGGCCTCATTCAATCAACGCTCAGGGCTCCAGACTAACTTATTTCTTTTTTTTCTTTTTTCCCCACCACTGCTTGCAAGCCGTCCTGAAAAACAGATTTCACTGTCCCTAAGGGAATTTAAGCATCCCAAAATCAAAATGTTCTTTTTACTTTGTCATCCTTTTTGTTTATTTAAAGCACTTTGTAATCAGCAACAGTTACACATACTTTTTATTACCAAAGTAGAAGTACCTCAGCAGTGTACTTCAGTACAAAACTGAAGCGAACGTATCTGGTTTCTTTCATCTCTGAGTGAAATGTAAACACTCATGTGAAGAGTCTGTATCTCCAAACTTTAATTTTACCTCTGTTAGCCCTATTTGCTGGTTATGTTGTAATTGTTATTAGCTTTGTTAGCTCCATTAGCTTTTTTAGCTGTAAGCTGTTTCTGCATTTTTATCTTCATGGAATGCATCGGTTGTAAGCATGCTTTTATTTCATGTCAAATAACTATGTTTATATTGTAAATAGTTTCCATGCCAGCAGTGATCAGCCCCTAATGTATTTGTGCCTTTCATTTCAATCTCCACTGCTTAGGCAATGGATAATTATTAATGAATGACGTCCTACATATTTATATGTATTTATGTTAATTAAGAAAACCTCAAGAGCAGCTCAGCTATATTTTATTCTTAGTCTCCAGGCGATCGTCGTGTCAGGAAACTGTGTGTAAGTCACTGAGTGCTGTGTGTGTGTGTGCTGTCGGATCTTGTTTAATTTGGACTGTACTTGTACGGATCTTTGGATTGTTCCTCTTCATCGATTGTTGGCAGACTTGCTACATGGACAGACTTGAGATTTTGGATAATCATTACAATTACATCAGCTTATCAACTGAAGGTCTTAAACATTTAAATATGGCTTCTACCCAACAAAGCTTTGAACCCGGTATTTGCCAAAGCCCTTTTCACACGGAGCACACACCATTGCCGGTGTCATCTGGCTGTGAAGGTGATTTCATTTGGACATGGGTGTCTGTTGTGTAATGTTCTTTACAGCTTTACGCAGACATCACAGGACCTTTACTTTGAAAGCCAATAGCTACAATGTTTGTGCGATATTTGGCAGCAGGTGCAAGACACAGAGCAGAACTGCTGAGAAAAGAAGTGATAGCAGTTGTGCTTTTTAAAACATATTTTGCCATCAGCTTTTCCCCTTATTGTTTAATGTTCCATAGTGTACAAGCGTAGAATTACAAGGCATCAGGTCTTACATTAATTGATATTCGTGCATTATTTAGCTTAATATTTATAATTTAATTGATACAGTATGAGGGTACTCTTTTGCCAACCTCCCAATCTGCTTAGAGTTGTGTTGGTTTATTTATGGTGTTTTGTGGTTCAATGATTTGATTTTCTTTGTCCACAAAAGAAAATATTTATTTATTTATTCATTTTACCCCTGTATTTTTAACTGAATGCTGCTGCGGCCTTTAAAATAAGCTATTATGACTTAAAGGATCGTACCAGTCTGAGTTTGACTTCTCACCATAAGCAGATATCGCCCCTATCTACTGAAAGTGTCGTTTAAATTTGACCATGTGTACACTTCAGTAGATCTCAGACTGCATTTTTAAAGCCTATTCACCGCCATTCATGTTGAAACAGGGTACAGAAACACTATAGAAACACGTGAAAGTTGCTTGGTATAGGTAATTCACCCTTCTAAAAAGAATGTCTGCATTTATTTGGTGAGAGAAAGAGGGGAGCCGCTGAGACCAAAGTTATTACGCCTGGAAAAATAGTTCCTTACTAGTGCACCTTCCTAGCTCGAATGTTAGCATGAAGAAGAGTTTTGACACAGATGTTCTTTTTAACCAACGTCTCACATTTTTTTAAAATCTTTCTTTAACACTTATCGAATGTGGACAAAATATAAACACGATATTTCATAGATGAAGCTATTTTGGGAAAAGAGGGTGGGGTTAATGTAACCTATGTGGCCAGTGCTGTCAAAGGACAGTGACATGTATTAACACTGGTTTGGTCTTTTAAGTTAATTATGCGATTATTAAAACATGAGATATTTTAAAATTCCACTGCATGTACATAGAGATGTGAGTGGGATTTCTTCACAGCTTGCCTTCATGTCTTCCATATTTTTGGCTGCTGTAACATCCCTAACACTTTGATCTGTAACTAACCCCTCAGGGTCAGGCAGACCTACTGAAGCACGCCAGGAGTGAAGTCCAGGAAAACCTCAAGCAGATCCACTATGCTGCACTCACCTGTAACCTGAGTAAAGGCGGAACAGCAGGCGGCTCCTCTGGCTCTGAGTCCAAGAGCAGACGCAGCCTGGAGGCCATTCCTGAGAAGGCCATGGCGGAGGAGGAGCTCACCGATGAGGACAGCTAAAGACCCACAGCCCTGATCTGGTGCTCTCCCGGTTCCCACATTCAGACCTCGACTTTGTTCCTGCCTCCTGAGCTCGAAACCCAAAGCTCACTGTGTCTTCATCCTGGCATCACCGCTACACACACACACACAAGCACACACACACACACACACACAAGCACACACACACACACACACCAGTGTTTTTCTGCGTTTCAACATGTACATTCCTATATGTCAAGCAATGCTGTAACCTCTCAGACTTCTGCCTTGTAATCATCAATAAAATGCAATAGCTCCTCTAGGACGTAAACCTGCCCAAATTCTGATGACACAAGATTTAGAGAAGTTCAGAAAATTGCTGTCATTGTTTTTAAGCCTTGAAAATGATTCAAAGCTGCACTAAAGGCTTTTTTAAAAATAAATAAATAAAATTCGGTCCACTTCCGATGCTGCCCGGCCAATATGTGCACATATTATATTACGACTAAATCCTAAGCATCCAGCAACAAATACTTAAGGGGAAAATTCTGAAAGGGATGATGTAGAAATGCTGATGATCATCAGTGCCAGATATAAATCCCATCTCTCCCAATCACAGAACCCAAACTCGGTCTACTGTATTTGTTTTGAAGTTTTTGCCCTCCCTTCTTTCCTCTGACCTAGTCTCTCATTTCCTGTGTCATTTTGCAAGAGCCGAGTGAACTACCAGCCACGTGACCGTTAAGACATTAACCTACTGTTCAGAGACCGTGCACTTCTACTCAGCAGACCATGGTGGTACCTGAGGAGACAGAAAAAAAAGCCCTTGGATTGTTTAAAGATTTCTTAAAGCACAATTTTTTGGAGTTATGAATGTAACACGACGAAGGGAGCAAGGAGGGAACGGAAGGCGTGAAGAATATTGTGGACGAAGATGACATGAACTGAAGAGCTGTTTACAATACTGAACTTGTTTATGTTCTTGTCTGCCAAAATAGTATATTATACTATGTGTATATATGGAGTTTCCTGTTACCTTTTTTTCTGCAGAGTGCATCATTTTATTATTGTATACTTGGAAATATAAGATTTATTTTATAAAAGATATATGAACATGTCTGTGGAAAAACAGTTTTATTTGTCCGTAGATGTCTGATAACGAGGGTTGTCACTAGAAGAAGTGACCTCAGTGTTTTCCTGGCGGAGAGCTCTTTTACTGGTAGACAGAAGGACTAATAATAGAATGTATTTATACTGTTAAGGGTGCAAACAACAGCAAAGTCTCAAAAATCACAACCAGCAAAATGCATAAGAAGGAACCACAACTGAGTGTTGATTACTGACTCAAAACACATTTTCATGTTTCAGCATTTCATTTGGGAATGTGGGAGGACTTTATTTTTGGAGCATGGTCCTCCCATTTCAGGGCGCTAAAAGACTGAGCCAATCAACTTAATGCTCTGAGGTTTTTTTTTTTTTTTTACAATGTAAAAACTAATTTCAGTCTACACTGATAAAAGTGTTCCATATTTTTGACAATTTTCCTTTTTCAGATATGCACCCAACCAACTTCAGTTGTTTTAATCACCACAATGAGAAATCAGCTCAGTCTGCTTAAAAACTCGTTCCCTCGGTTACTTGTCATTATTTGATTTATTTTTCTGAGCAGAGTGATTAATGTGTCTTACAGGAAACCAGCATAATGTGTCTGGATTTGGACTTTGAATGGGAGGTCATGTACAAAAACAAAGTCTATGGTTTCATTTTAATCGTGCCGTTGAAGCTATAAACCGTTTGAAGCTGTTTCACTGTCCTGTAATCATGAGCTTTGCTAGGTTTCATCCTGCAGTTAGTTACTGTTTAATGCCATATGCAGATCACACACTCAGTGTTTTGAGACTTTGTCTGGGGAACCACGCTGCAGCAAAGTTCGTAATAGGGACGGGGATCTAGAACTGGCTGCAGTTAAGAACGGGTTCTAAAATGTCCAGTCCATTGAAAACAGATGCCTCCAACTCAGCCAATCCTCTTATAAATGCCGGCATGTTTTATTAAGAACTGCATTTCAAAACAGGTCAAACTCATGCGTCTGTGCTGCTGAAACTTGCTATGAGATGGAGTCATGGCAGAGAGGAAGGAAAGGCCCAAAGTGTGGCAGTTGCATTGCTGCACAATGTTGAAAAAAAAATCTAATTGCGATTATTTGCACTGATATTGCGATATGATTCAATATTAAAGGGATCGACTATTTTTACATAATTTTTCTAATTTTCATTGAAAATTATATTGAAAAGATTGTGGCCTTTATGTTCGCAGAGATCCTAACCAAACAAAAATGCCTTTTTAAGTCTGTAAAACATGATGTTGGCCAGGGAAACTTTGCAGCACTACAATATTTGAATTGAATTGTATTGTGACACACATTTCTCCTTGAACAAATATTGTGCCCCCTGTGATTTAGAAAGTAAAGAAAAAAAAAGATTATCGTACATCACAAGCTGAATGTAATGTCTTTAAAAGACTAATTTTAAATCAAGATGGACACGGCAGCCACTAGGGGGGCAACGACACGTTTTAACAATACAATGCGTATTACGAGACAGGGGCTTATTGAGAGTGGTGAAATACGATTCAGTGACTAAAAATCGATATAATGAAGTTTTTTTTTTGCCAAAAATTGAGGAAAGGAAAATGCCTATTCTATGCAGGCAAAAGCTTGATACACTGAACTACACAAACATTCGGTGAAGGCCTCTCTTCAGTCTGTGAGGACTGCAAACGCTGACTGAAAAATCTCTCGTTCTCCTGGTGCTTCCCTGCCATGATCCACCATTATCCGAAGCCACGCCGTTGATGCGATACGCGTGCCCAAAACGTCGGAGAGTGGGAGAATGAACCGGATTATTTCAAGTGTGAAAAATACATCCACATAACGTTTGATGTGCTAAATACAAGATTTCGATTTATGCTTTGAGGAATTATTGTGGCTTGATACAAGTCGCACTAAAAGGTCGACTTGTTAACCTGTTGATGTAGTTTTATTATAGAAATATAAAATCGATGTATCTTCGCGTCCGTAGCAGCAACACACGCAAGCAGCTTTTTGCTCAGCATTGGCTTAAATTCCAGGAAAGCCATGAATTTCACACGTGCGGTGCACAAGCGCCACTGCTCCCCAACCGGGCAGCACGTGTCGCTGAGGGTGCCCCTCCTCCTATAATAATTGCACCAAAGACAATTGATAAGGACAAATAAAAGAATCAATATCAAATCAGACTGATGAGCGGATGATGAACAGATAGCAATAACAATAAATCAATTCCCGTCCCTGTTTCGGACAGCTGGAGTGGTTCCCATCTGCCAGATCAATGAAACTAGACACAACATTTTGACAAGCCTTTGCAGGAATTAAACTCAGGGTGGGTGAGATGGTTGAGAGGGTTTGATCCTCACAGCAGCGACAGCCGCATTGCATTCCTGGTGATGACAGTGTTTCATCTACAGTTACCCTGTGCTGTAACTGTGCTAATTACTGCAAAGTAAAGCCTGCTGTATCAGAGGAAGACACTCATTTAAAATGCCTTCCCCCACATGCTGCTTGCCTGCTATTCATGCAACAGTCCATATTTATCTGTCTTTAATTTCAAATCTCATTTAGGAAATTCTGCTTAGTTATTTTTACTGTGAACTGGCTGAACAGTATGTGTGTTTTTTTCATTTTATACATCAGCTACACCACAGCCACAGCCCCTTGTGTACTGGCTACAGTTTAAACAGAACAGCCCTGCAAAACGTGAAACCTTCACAAAGAGTTCTCATGTGCAGTGTGTATCAAAAGTGCTTCACAGAGAAGCTGATTCAAGTTCATGGTCACTTTAGAGGCTGTAGCTTGTTATGTAAAATGTATGTATTAGTATAAGATTGAAATAACAGCTGATGAAGCTGAAAATATAAAACTAAACCGCTTTCATTGACAGAGAACGGCAGCATCTACTAAGTTGTTGGTTTGCACCTGTAGAGCTGCATTTGAGCAGAAGAAGAAGAAAAAGCCCAGCATGCTGCTGACAAACAGTACCTGTGCAGAGCTGTGAAGTGCAGATTAGGAAGCCAAACGTGCATGCTGGTGTGGTGCCTGTTTAAAGTTCCAGAGGAAGGCAACACAATCGCAGTAAATGCTCCGCAAAGCTTCTGAGAGGAGGGTAAAAGGTAGCGATGTCAGGTCAACGCCATGGAACGTTGGATCATCCATCTTTGCTCGCTGCGTCTTAGCTCGTCTTAACCTCAGGTGTGCAAAAGAAACAGACAATTTATGGTTATTGGTATTTGCTGAAAAAAACAAACAAACAAACATTGTGCATCTCCAATTAAATCCATCCACAGCCTCCAAAATGACCAAAAAGATGAATCAACACAGTTTTCATAAACACTGAACAATTTAACCTTCTCTAAAGTAGGTTTCTATTGCAAGGTTATTATGAGACTACATACACTTAGAGCGGGGGTCTTCAACCTTTTTCAGCCCAAAGACCCCTTGATTGATAGAGAAACAGAGCAGAGACCTTCAGATTTTAAAAAAGGAAAAGAAAAAGTGTTGCATTTTAAGAAGAGCCAACTGTTTTTAACCTATTTTATACTAACTCACTATCACATTTGTAAAAAGTAGCTTGTTGTTGCTTATTATTAGAGTTTACTTTGAGTTTACTCAGTAAAATTTTTGTCCAAATTTTAAAAAAAATTCCCAGATATGAATTATTTTGATAAAAAAGGACCTCCATGGACCCCCTACAGGTCACGACCCCCCTGGTTGAAGACCACTGACTTAGAGGACGGCAATATTTTTCACATATTTAAATAAACTGGCAACTCAGTGTTTGTGGACTTGCAAAAATTGGGCTCAACTCTTCAAGGAAAACATCCATGTTATTTTACTGAAATTACTCAAATTGTAAAAGGGATTTAAAAGGTAATCCTTTCTGTAAATTAAACTGCGGGGCCGTATTTGTGCTCGGATTGACAACTAATGTATTCAGCATCATGTTAATGCTGGAGTGGCCTGAACAAGGTGCAGTTTTATTGGTCAAATGATGTGTTCAGCGTGCTTTAAGCAAAACCTGCACAAAGCATGTCATGTGCCAAATTACTTCAAGTCTGCACACATTAGCCTTAAAAAATATAAAGTTGGCATAACTGTGGCCACGTCTTGCCTTAAAGTGTTAACATGTTGTTTTAACACATGCTGAACATTAATTTAGTCGAAAAGTGCTTGACAAACGGTATTTGGACTGTTGAATGATGCAGAGGCACTTTTTAAATGTTTGTCTGCAGCTCTTTTTATCCCACCCCCCCCATCACAGTGTTTCACTCTTTGGTTTTAAATGCTGTCGACACTTGCACATCACAGGACCCACAACAAGACAAAAAAAAAAAAGTCTCTAAATTTCCGTGCTGTAGCAGTGGGCGTATTTATAATTGTTGTTGAGAGGATGAAAAAAATGCATTTCAGCTGTACTCCTGTCTCATCTCTTTATCTGTCAAGTCCAAAAAATCCCCCTCTGAATAAACCATGTTGAATAGATGTGTGTGTCTGCTGTGCCATGTGATTCAGCCATTTGTTTTGAGAAGGGCATGAATAAGTAATGTCCTGTTTTTTAATCACTTAACATGCTGTATTGACTGAACAGATTTCGCCCCGGTCACAGCGGCAGCTTTCCCCCCGCCTCATTCTCAGGCAGCAGTTACGTCTGTGAAATCCCCTCATCTGCTCTCTTGCTGCCCGCTGATCGGCTCTGCTCCCTGCAGCAACGCGGTCGATGCTCCACCCGGCCTCAACTCGTGAACTGTCCTCCCTTCAGGCTGCACCACGTTTGACTGACCTTCCCACACTGCTGTAACATCCCATTTCCCCACTGTAGGCGGCCATGAAAGATTCAGATTCAGATTCAGATTCATGAGAAGTAATTTGCATCCCACCGTCTCACTGAATCATTTTTTTTCCTTTAACTTGCTCTTACTGATAGAAAAAAAAAAAAAGCTCTAGTTTAAAATGCCACTGTGGACTGAAGCGATATTGCATCCATTTTTTCTGTCCCCTAAAAAACAGATGGTGTAGACTGGAATATTAGTTCCTTTCAAATCAGTCAATGAAAAACATTAAAACCAAGCAGAGTGGCTGAAATGCTGCATGTCGTCTAAGGGAAGAAGCACTTTTAAAGGATCACGCCACTGTTATTGCACATCCTTGTCCTTTGTCAACATCGGCCACATAGGTTACGTAAACCCCACCCATTTCTTTCAAAATAGTGTTATCTATGAGATATACCATATTTGTTGACATTTTGTTTACTTCTATATTCAACAGAGTGGCTAAGTCAGACCCCTTCCGGTGGACCCCATGGGACCTTATTTTGAATTTTATACAGTAGTCAAATAACAGAGACAAATTTTTTTGATCATTTTAAAATTATGCTCTCTCTCTCTCATTTTAAAGATAATTTTAAAAATCAGTAAAGTCACAGTTTGTTTTGCAGATTGTAAGGTACCACTTAGTTTTTGTGGAAATGCTCAGTGAACTACGTCTCTCGTCTCGCACAATTTATGTTACCAACG